>JAPZDT010000012.1:3416635-3427021 GCA_029814675.1 Acanthurus coeruleus | reverse complement strand
CGATCTAACAAACCATGAATTGATCAGGTTTAACAAGTACAGTCTGTGTATCCAAAGCCTGATACAGGCCACATTGTTGTACTGGGTGACATGTACACAATATGGCCCCTTTCACACACAAACTGCTGCCCTAAAACTGTGCAGACATCACCCAGACGAGACACATGTGTAAACCCGAATGTCTTAAACATTTTGGCTGAACCCTGCAGGCCCCTTGGCACGGAGTCAGAATAATGAGCTATTGAGTCCATTTGTAAAATAGAGCAGGTCTTTGTCCAGAGAAGTCACAATAAGGATGTTGGCATGTTCTAGCTTTGCTGCTGCTGGACGTCCAAAACACTGCTGCTTTGTCTCTCTGGTGGGACCCATTCAACCACAGCGCAGATGCTTTACACTTGTTTCTGCCTGCCTGTGTCCAAGATACATATAGTTATGATATCATTACAAAATCAGGTCATCATTACGGACAAGTGGCAGCCTCACTGTGGATGTGCTGTAAACAAAACACTCCATTCCTCCTGCATGCTTTTAGGTGTCACTCCTCGCCTAAACCGACACTGTTTCCTGTATGTGAGGACATGTTTGACATGGGTAATACCCCCATTTTTGTGCTTCATGTGTGAAAGACAGCACGCATTGCCTGGACCTGATTCTGTGGATATTGTCTGGAGTTTATATGTGAAAACAGCTCATTTTATTTCGACTTATTTTGGCTGCAGAAAGTTTTAAAGAGAGCACCAAATGTATTTTTGGGAATCCCTGCATTAGAAGATGATGATAAAAGTGATGGCGGTACCTGCAGGGCGAAAGTCCCGAGTACCACGCTGCAGAAGATAGGGTTCCTGTAGATGCCTTCAAACACGTTTCTCTCTCCGTGGATCTTCCTGGCGTTGATTTCGTTGAAAAGCTGCATCATGACAAACACGTTGAACACGATGGTGTAGTGCTCTGAAGGCGGTGAATGCAGGGGACTGTTGCGACCGCTGTCGATGTTGAAAAACTTCTCACCTGAGAAACGAAGAAGGTAAAGTTCCACAAAACAAATGTAACTATAAATGACAACAAACAAAAATATCTAAATATCCGTGTTTAAATATCCATGGCAGATGCTGGTTAAATGGCTCATCTGGTTTCTGCAGTCAGAGTTTCCCTTTGACGGTTTGTTGACCCACCAGCAAAGAGCAAGGTGAAGATGATGACAAGCTGGTACACGGCGTGGCCCAGGATGTTCTTCATCATGGTCCTGGAGATGAGAGGCTTGTCACGACCATATGGTTTACGTAGCAGCAGAGACTCGGTGGGGGGCTCGGTGGCCAGGGCGAGAGATGCCAGAGTGTCCATGATGAGGTTGACCCAGAGCATCTGGACAGCCTTCAGAGGAGAGTCCTGCAGGAGGAGGAGTGCGAAGGAGTTTAAGTTACAAGGAGAAATGAAAATGTGAGTGAACGAATAAAAATGATAGGAGAACATAATCAATAGATAACAACACGTCGCCTTCTTGTTCTTCTGTTATTTCCCTCCGGTTTCTCTCCTTTTGGCTGGATTTCAGAAAGCCCAGTGCTTCTTTATCTAACAGAGTTACAGCTTCTCCACTGTACTCCACTGACGAGCACATCATTTATAAAAAGGCACTCAAAGTGAAGTTTTAACTAGTCTGTATAGTTTTACATTATCTCTCAAATCAAATATTTAGTTATGCACTGAAAAAAATCCAGCAAAGAGCAGAGTAGAAGAGAAAACAGCTCTCTACGAGAGACACACTTAAAGCTCCCTAAACAATCAGTCTGACAAAAACAAGAGACATCTGCAGATAAAAGCAGTGGTGTTTGACGGATAATTAGAATAATTACAATCACAAATCAAACAGCCCAAGGTATGAGTGGAAGGTGTGTCTTGCAAACTGCATTTATAACCAGTTTCTGGACTCAAACATCTCCTACTTCAGTTCAGTTCTACGGCAAATATTACTGGGACATTACAAACAAATGCACATGAGCACGTGTTATCACATTATAGGCTACACTTCAAAAAACACTGGTCACATTTTTCCCACGTTGGCCATCAATGCTAAGCCATATTAGGGCTTCGACCGAGTTCTCGTTCTGCTCGCCTGTGCACGTTCAAGTGATGCATATATAGCATATATAAATTATCTAACAACATAATCTGAACTTGCATAAATGTCTCCTCACTTCAGTTTACTGAGCCCAGAGCAAATTTGTGTAATTGCATTGACTTTTTTATGCAACGGCTCAACCTCTAAAATTAACTTTAAATTTAGTCTGAGAACAATGTGTCACTTCATGGTGATGTGATATCTGCAGCCTCTGGTGGTGTCTGCCTTTGGACCCCGTCCAGGCCAACTCACACTGATTCAAAGTCATGTCCGTACATGTGAGCTCAATGTACATATGAAGCACAATGTTACTGCTGCTGCAAGCGTCCAAGAGCTGAACCCAGCACCTGAACCATCGTCAGTTAAAGGGCAAGATGACATGTATTGTTTTGTTAAGTGAGATAAAAAAATGTTTGCAAAGTTTACGAGATGTTACTCTATTTTTAAAGTCTATCTAATGCACCATGTGGTTTCTAGAGGTTGTAATTTTTAGGATATTTTTCAAATTGACAGCATTTTCAAATTATATATCGAAAGTTAATATCATTATAGATCAATATTGATTAATAATTTGTCATATTTCCAAGCCTAAAGTACAAACCAGTCAAAAAAAATGCGTAAATCTGGTGGAGTTGCTCTCTGTGTTAGTTTTGTACTTTAACAATATAGAGATTTACAAAACATTTCTGTTTCTTTGGTTGCAATGCCACCATTAAGCTTTATAACTATAAAGACACGAGTTTGTGTTATCTCTTGAACTGATTCAACACACAGAAATGCAGCATTTACACACACAAACACACACTTCACTGTACCCTTTTTACTTCTGCAACCAAACTTACACTGATGCAACATTCCTCCGTACATACAATGGAGACTTAAATCATTCTACCACCTTTTAATCATCCGTGCCAACATGTCCGTGGCCTAACAGGAACCAAGCGACGGATGATCAGTGAGCATAAACACGGCACAGAGACCACAGACCTGCTGAGTCCCTGTTTTATTTCAGGCTTATGATGGTGACGTGTTGCCATGGTTTCAGGCTGTATCTTAGCCTACTTTGTGCTCTCCGCTCTGTAGATGAGTTAGTTATCTGTCCTGCCAGCTGTGAGCCTTTCAATTAATACACAGCCGCAAGTTACTATTTCCATTGTGTCAGGAGTTCAGTTTCCTGATTAGAGACGTATTATGAAACAAAAAAAAAAAGTGACATGGCCGCCTCGCCTCACTGCTCTGAGACGGTCACATCAAAATAAATAAATATTACTCGCTTTTTCCTGCATCTTTCAAGATTTGATCCGAACTGTCCACCTCAAAATGTAACATAACTATCTAGAGATGAGTTTAAACTGAAGTTCAATCACCAAAATTCAAACAGAAGTTATAAATACTGGTTCTTTAACAGCTGAGCATAATGCAGGCAGCCACCACAGAAGCTGTTATTGGTCTCTTTATTTGTTTTCAAGTTCTCATTCTGTCTTGTTCTCATTAAATCAGGTTGAACCAGCTGACTGATATGAGACACATGAAACAGGATGATAATGATATCTAAAGCATGAAGAGGAAAACTTTTAGTTAAAAATTTCCACTTTAGGCAAGATCCTAAAAGAATATAAACAGAATATGGATTTCCTGCAAAGAAATGCAGAGTAATTTTTTTTTTTAATGCCAACTACACCGTAGTTCGCTGTCGGATTAAAATGGGACGTAGTGACACCTGTGCAGAAATCCTGCTCCAGAGTCCGTGTGTCGCCGTCAGCCTACCTGTGTGATGCAGGCTCCAGTGAACGCCACGATCACAGCCACCACGTTGACAGTCAGCTGGAACTGCAGGAACTTGGAGATGCTGTCGTAGACGTTCCTTCCCCACATGACGGCCTTGACGATGCTGGTGAAGTTGTCGTCAGTCAGGATGATGTCAGATGCCTCTTTTGCCACATCTGTGCCAGCGATTCCCTGGCAAAAAGCAAAGGAGATGGTGAGATCCTCGTTTAGACTAAATTACACTACTAACAGGCGACATGATCATTATGTTCTGAAGTTTTACATCACTGTCAGTTGTCTTGTTTTTCTCTTGAGCTTAATTTTCCATGATGATAATGCAGTCTTTTTTTTTTTTTGGAGAAATTATAGAATTTTCTATCAAGGCTGTAAAATCAGATCGTAAAATTAGCTTGTCTTTTTCTAGAGTTTAACTGGAAATGGACAACTGACTATTTTCATAGTATTCATTGTGACTATTTCTTGTCTCCACAGGAGAGAGCGACTCTCATCTGGACTTCAGCTTCAGCAACATTATTCTTCTGTAACTGCAAAGAAGTACGGCAAAGAGCAGAGGGAGAGATCGTCTGCTCAGTTCAGAGGCGATACAGCTAAAATTTACTGTTAAAAAAAACAAACTTCTTATAAAAATTTCCTTACAGAGAAAAATTCATCCAGATCTGCCGGGGATTTGAGTTTGACACTGCTGTTTGAAAGAATAATGCAGCTAAAGAGCTAAAAGTGAGACTGTTTTTAACCCAATTAAGCTGAGAATGTGGTACAAATAAAGCAGCCTTGTGTTAACAGTAACCATTAAAAAGCAGTGAGGTGAGTTGTTGTGTCTCTCTATAGAGTCAAAGTCTCACAAGCAGACGGTGGAAGATCACTCTCTGCTTTCCAGCTGATCAGGTGATAATTGAAGTGGGACACTCAGGCGAAAACTGAAAATCTTCCAAATGGGACACATTAGGACTGGAAGGTCACTGGTTTATATCCCAAGACTGCCTCTGTGATGTGTTCAGGAACACTAACTACAGTCAGAGTGCAGTTTGACAGCACAACAGCTGCTCTGCAGCCTGCAGGAGACACGGATGTTCAGATGACTTTCCTTAATAAAGGTCACAACAACACAGAGAGCAGGCAGCTGATGTTGCTGAGCTCTTTCACAGGCCCTGTTCTGTGGTTAAAAAGGATCAGTATCAGCTATCAGCTGACCGTTTGTTCAGTGTAACTCTTTGTGCTCTGATGTTAGATGGGCGAAACAACACACTGTTAATATTTTCTGATCTAAATGAACAAATGATCCGAGCAAATCTCAGCAGCAGCTGAATCATTCATTTGTGAGCAACACTCTCTCACAGTTAGCAGAGTCGTTTCCATCGGTCTCTTTGTTTCTATTTCAGCAGTATTTCTCAGGTGATGCAGGTGCTGCTGGTTCAGGACTCCATCAGAACCCACAAACCCCTGAATTACAAGCTTATCACTTAAAAATATGTAAGGCTCTTTTACCTGAATGTCCACAGGTTTTCAGCACACTAACTGCATGTGCACTCTGAAGCCTGACACTCGCTGACGGCTGCTTTTCATTTCACTGCCCATGTTAACAGGTCAGTGCAGCAACACAGCCTGTGTGAGCAACATGGCTCACATATGGCATCTAGAGATTTGGTGTGTCGGGCACTTTTTCATGTGACGTTATATGATTCTCGCCAAAAATAGACAGAAAATCATCAGCAACATCACACCGTTTAATTTCTATACCTGTGGCATTATAATATATAAAAAAGAGACAGAGCCAATCTCCCTGTTATCCTTTTCTGTGTCTTAGTCTCAGGACAATAAGAGCAGTAATGTGGGGGCAGACTGGGATCTCACTGCGCTGATGAGCCGACGCATCCATCTTTACATTTATTGATTTATTGATCCTCTTCACAGTTCTCTTAATGTATCCACGGCATTAAACTCACAAGTAATTTAGATAATGTCAAGAAAAAATACGTATTTTATACCTGGAAATATAATTAAGTCACAGATTTTTATTAACAACAATAAAACATGAAGAAATGGTTACCATGGCAAATCCAACATCAGCTTTCTTGAGGGCGGGGCCGTCGTTGGTACCATCTCCTGTCACTGCCACCACCTGTCGTGTTTCACCAACCGTGCTGTCAATGATACCTGATAAGAAAAGATAAAAAAACCAAAAAAAAAAAATGTAATTTCAACGAGTGTATAAAAGTACGAGTCCACCTCAGAGAAGATTTGAAGAACTTAGAAATTAATGAACATGAGATGTGACTTCGAAGTACACTTTTCTCACCAAGCGTTCAAGGACAAACAAACATGTAAGCAGCAGTAAAACACGTTAAACAGTTTGCAGAACACGTCATCACTGAATACCTGTTGGAGTGAACTCACCTTTAACCAGAGTGTGTTTGTCTGTCGGTGAGGAACGAGCCAAAACACGCAGTTTGGGCCAAACTTTGTCCAGACGCTCTTGTTCTACCTTGAAACGTCAAATATAAAAAAAAATTGTTTCATTCAATTTTTTTAACATAAACATTAGGCAACAAATGCGACAAACAAATGAACACCTATAAGAATAAACTTGAAACTGATGTTAAGATCAAATTCCTGTGATCCACCTTTTTTCTTGTAAAGTTAGAAGTCTATATTATTGGCCAGTGTGAAAACGTGCACTGTTTTTAAAAACATGTGTGGCAAATGACTTAATAATCCAAAATTACATCCACGCTCAGCTGCTGTGAATTGCGGGGTCACACTGTCATCAGTTATGTTCACTGACAGCTTTAAACTGCAGTAAAACTCCTCTGTACTCGTCTCACCTCTCCCTTGTCGTTTCTGATCTGCTGGTTGAACTCTTTGCCTTCCAGACACAGAAAATCCTCCCCGGGCTGAATGATGCCACATTTGGTTGCGATGGCGCGGGCAGTGTTGATGTTGTCTCCTGTAACCATACGTACAGTGATGCCTGCACGCTGGCACTTGACAATAGCCTCAGGCACCTGAATAGAGTCAGGAAAAGAGAGATTCAGTGTAGACGGACCTCTGTGAGAAGTCTATGGTGTAAGCACAGTCAGCCGACAGTCAGAAAGCTGTTTTCTACTTCCTCCTCTCAGTAGGTGGCTTGGTGGCCGACATTTTATGGAGACCAACCAGAGCTCAGGGAGCCTTAGCCTGAGTGAATATGTTGGGCTGAAAAATTTACCATTTTATGAGCAAACTACGTAACTTGTGGGGTAACAGATTATGTTGTATAACCCACATCAGGACAGGAACACGTGCTGTGTCGGAGTCGGTCATGGATGATTTTTTTTACACAGCGATCAGGCTGATAATGGCAGCTCAGTCCTTCTGTTTATGGGATGCAGAGAAGTTTACACCCTAGTTACCTGTGGTCAAACTGATCTTAGATAACATCATGTTCACCAAACAACATCAGTTAGCAAAAATCTTTTTTTTTCTTTCTCCATCAACAGTCAGGAGGAGGAGGAGGAGGACGGCGAAGATGAACGCAAACACCAAACGCTTAGCTGAATAACTGATGTTAGCAAGAGATAACAACGTAACACAATTCTGTCCTTTATTTTCATGTCTATAAATGAATAATCAACTGACGAGGATGCTGACTTCTTACCCAGGACCTGCTAGTCTTTTAGCATGATATCATCTGAGAAGTCATCACTACGACCCTTTGCAGGTTTCTTCCGACAAAATGAGTCGGCTGGAGGGTTTCAGGCAGTCACAGATCAAACGTAAGCGGTTTGCTGCAGCTTATATAATCTGACAGAAACAGTGTCTGTTAACTTCCGGGTGAAATAAAGCACCATTGTTTAAAAAATTACTATGAATTTGAATTGCAAATCTGTCACATTAACCACCGTAAACTGAATAGGTGCCATGTCATGATGGAAAGCTGTCAGGGTCTGCAGCAGTAACAAAGGGGGCGGAGCTTCAGGGAGGATCCTTGACTCTCCTGGTTTAGACTGGAGGAGTATTTGAGGTTTTAGGCTGATTCTGGCTGACACATGTGCTCTGCTCTTTGATCATGGATTAAATCCACAATATTTGTAAAGAGTGCAGACTATACTGACAAGTCACAGCCACATAAATGTCTCAGATTTCAGAATATGATAGTTGAGAATAATTTGATGCCCAAAAGCTATAGAAATTCTGAGGACTCTTGTGTCCATAACATCCAGGTCATGTAGAGATAAATGTTGAACTGCTGACTGACTCCTGCTGCTTTCCAGTTATTTCCATCCTGCCTGTGATCTTTGTGCTCTGACATTAAAGCAGCAGGCAGCACTGATGCTTTCTGGGCTTCATTACAGGCTTCATTTAACACTTCAGAGCATCCGGACTCTCTCTACACCTGACCAGGACTCACTTCAGTCTCTATGCTAGGAAAATACTGTATTACTATTGAGTGTTTGTATCTTATTATTTTCCCTAAATACAAAAGTAGTCCTCTTTGACTGTTTTGTTGTTGCATGTTCTGTCATTTTCAACAGTGAATATGAAGCCTGTGGACACAACACCTCTACTTGTCAGATATGAAAAAAAGCCAGCATTCTGTGTTAATCACAAAAGATGCTTTCGGTTGGATATCTGTGTGGGCGGGGTTTGGTCTGTACCTCAGGTCTAACAGGATCCTCGATGCCGACCACGGCGATGCAGGTGAGGTCATTCAGGATGTCGTTCTCGCTGTCCCAGTCCGGCTCGCCGGCCTCAGCTGGAAATTCCCTGTAGGCCACGCAGATGGTCCTGAGCCCGTCACATGCCATCGGCTCGATCACCTTACGCACCATCTCGTCACGGTCCTTTGGCTTGAAGACGCGAGGCTGACCCTGGGCGTCCAAGATACGAGAACATCTGGGGGAGGAGAGAGAGAGAGAGAGGAAGGAGAGGGAGTTCATTAGGTAGGCTAAGAAATGCCACCCATTACCCCATCTGTCTATCTCTCACTCCATACATCCATCCATCCATCCATCCCTCTGCCCTCAGCTTATCTGATCTCTTCTCTTACTTCCTCAGGATGATCTCTGACGCTCCTTTGCTGTACATGCGGAAGCCTTTATCAGCGTTCTTTAGCACTGTGCTCATGGACTTGCGGGAGGAGTTGAAGGTGTAAACCTTGTAGAGTTTCTCCTCGGGGACCTCGTCTCTGATTGGCTGGTAGTCCCTCTTCAGTTCCAGCACCAGGCCGAGCAGCGCGCACTCGGTCTTGTTGCCCACATGGCGAGGCAGGCCGCCTTCTTTCTCAGGAGGCTAAAAAGGAACAAGAGTTTGGATGTGATGTGACACCTGAGTTGCTTTTATTATAACATCAGAGCTGGAAATCAGTTCAGTGTCATTTAGAAGCACTAACACTGTTTCTGCATGAACTGAATTACAGCTGTGTTTGAATTCAATTTATGTTAGTTCGCTCACATGAGAAAATGTCTGAACAGGTATTAACCTATGGACCGAACAGAAGTTAAGCAGGAGTCGGGCTCTGACAGCTGCTTTGTTTTTGGATTCTCTTCCACATAGTGTAAAAAAAAAAACAACCCAAAGTCTAACTTATCTTTTGCAAGTCTAACATTGTTTATCCTTGCTGAATTAACGCTGTAGAAAACTTTTAACGCTGTAGATGGCAGCTGTTACAAGCTGCCATCTACAGCGTTAATTCAGCAAGGATAAACAATGTTAGACTTGCAAAAGATAAGTTAAACTTTTCCTCAAACAGCAACTGTCCAACTGTATCTGCAGCAGGTAAAGCGAGGCGTGGCAGAGAGCATTTTACACATGTTGAAGCTGTACAAGTGGACACAGTAAGAGAGAAAGTCCATGTGCAAAGAGTTTGGACAGTCAGATCTGTTTTTTGTTCTTCACTGGATTTGTGGAAGCAAAAATTAAACCATTATTGCTCGTCCGAAATAGTCTTAATGAGGTGGCTAACTACAGCTGATAAAATCCACTTCTGACATTGGAGCTAATTTGACATTTAGTCATTGACTAAAGATGAAAAGCAAATTTTGGTAACTGTGGGAAACAAAGGACCTTTTGTTTCAAAACGTCCATGAATTTCAATGACAAATCAACCAAAGCTATTATTGTTAACTGCAGTGCAAGAATGGAAAGACTGACAGGCATAGCAACAGTCGCTAAGGGGGGGCGGAGCTAAGTGAACCATCAATTCCTTATATAACTTGTCTAAAAGATAAAATAAAACTTTTGTCTCCAGTTTGCGTCATTGTTGCTGGTGTGTCTGCGCTCAGCCGAAGTTTACTTGTTGAATCAAATAACAAAGTCAAAAAAATAACTTTGTAACACAACTATGCAATCCAGAGTGGACCAATGTTATTTCCTATTTCCACACATGTAAACTGTTACTTAAGTTCAATAAAAACATTAACCCTTATTTATTTATTTTTTTTAAATTCAGTGCTCAAGGATTTAATGTACTTAATTATCTTCTACTAACAGAAAATTACACAATA
>JAPZDT010000012.1:1067984-1082113 GCA_029814675.1 Acanthurus coeruleus | reverse complement strand
CCCCTCTCTATCTCCCCATTTCACCTCTGTCCTATCAAATAAAGGCCAAAAAGCCCAAAAAATAATCTTTAAAAAAAAAATATATATAAAAGTTTGAACGCTAATTTAATGGACAAAAAGCTTTACATCTTCGCATGGGTCTGAAGTGCTTTGACTCTTCTACTGCTGTCATCTCTTTTAATTATATTGCAGCCATGTCTTCATACTTGGCATCGGGGTGAAGACCCCTTATGTGACTGTTTAAAAAAGGTGTTACCCCTTTAGAGTCTGTAAACAGTGAGCTTTTAGGTAACTACAGTGTTGACCAATTAGTGTCAACATTTGATGCTCACAGTAACAGTTCAACCCAACAAAGGCCTGAAAGGAGTGGATGGTGGTTCACACACTGGACTCCCAACCAAGAGTCAAGTGTTTAAGTCCCTGTGAAAGCAGAAGTTCATGAACTTTCCCGAAACATGACAAAGTAGTTCTGTAGCCTAAACCAAATCAGGACTGTTTCACAATGTTGAAGATTTAAGATGTTAAAGAGGCGAAAGGCTTTGCATGTTTGGCACAGTTTGTTTGACACAGGTGCTTTCAGGGTACTTAGTGCTTAGGAAATTGATGCCCAGGGGTCCTGACTGAGCTTCAGTGTGACCAGTTGAGGTTGAGAGTGTGTTTGACGTGGACTGTTTCATGTCAAACACACTCTCACTCAGGGCCATGTGAGGATCAAGAGGGCACAAGACCAGAGCCTCTGTTTCTTTCTGTCTGTCTGTCTTTTCCTGTCCCCTGATCAGAGCCCTAAAAACGTTTGCGCTCTGCCAACCAAATGTAGTTCAGTTTTTGTGTTTGGTAACATTTTATAATATAACCATATTTTACACACAAATTACAAATAATGTCAATAATGTAGTTCCTAAGCTGAACTACTGTATGTAAACTGGTTCTCATTGTAAGGAATTTAAGGAAAAAGAGACTGTTGCTGTTACTTTTTAATAATTGTAGTTTGTTTGTTATTTGTTTCTGTAGTTTGTGCACAGCAGCTCTTATTAAAAAAAAATATTATGTAAAACTAAAGTGACTCTGGGTAACAGAACAGTTTACAAAATGACACGTCAGCCAACTGACCCTCCATCCTTCCATCAGTGGAGATGTGTCTTCCTCACATGACGCATGATGTCCTGTTAAGATTTTCACAGCTTGTTTGGACTTTTTGAATCCAGTTTCCTGTTTGCATGACTTGTGTACATACATATTAAGATTCAGCCAATAACACAGAAGAATCCTGAGGTTAAAAATAAAACCTGAAATGTAAAATAACACTCAGAGGTGAAAAGTTCATTCTTTTATTGGCCTCTGTGCTGTAGTTCAGGGATTCATCAGAAAAATACAAAAAGGTAAAGCTATTAGAAAATATACAAAAACATACAGGCAGTCAAATATAAAGGGGCATACATTTCTGGTGGTCTTTTTTTATACATTTCAACAAGAATGAGACAATTTACCAGAGTTAGGGTGGTCATTAATTTACATACCACATCCTCTGAGGCCTCATTCTCTGTTAGTCTAATATGACGACATTAAGACAAACTGGCTGATGATACGTAACTAATCACTTCAGAGTAAAAAGGATTTTTCTGTGATGTGAATTACTTGAGATTTTTTGACATGTATGTAAACAATAATGAGACTGAACTTAGAGAGTGCAGAACAAAGAACAAATCTGATTTACGAAGGCCAATTTATTGCATTTTCTCTAATAACAACAGACCACAGTTTTAATGAACAGTTAAACTTCCCTTTTTTAAAATAATCAAAACCACTTCCTCTTCAGCAGCCCTCACACTGCAAATCCAGACAGTTGTGTGATCAAGATAAGTTTTCTGTTTAATATCAGGAGTGGTAATGGTACTTCATTTTTTAAGATGGATATTCTATGGGGTACTTTAAAAACAAAAACATTCTGCTATAAATAAATCATATGAAACAAACCGTACAAAATAGGTCAAGTATAAACAGCACTTAGAGAAACCGATGAACGATATGCGACTGAATGAACTTAGTGTGATGAAAACTGCAGTTCATGTTTTCACTGAGTAACATTTTGTGCTTATGTCTGATATCAACATTACATTGATATTCACTGAGAATTCCAGAGGTTCACAGATGCTCTGAGGGATCATGGGAATATATCATCCTTCTGTTCTATAAAAACATTTGTTGTTCGCCTTGAAATCTGTGGCTGCTTTTACTCAGCAATGGGGAGGTAAATCTTGTTTTCTTTTTTCTTTTAAGTGTACAAGTTATGTCTTTTACATACCAGAAACATGATTCCATATCACAAGCTTTCAGACTAATGTCATCCTCATTAACACGAAGAGCAGCAGACCTAGTGAAGGCTGCAAAGGCTTTGTGAGAAGACACTTTGCATTTGTCCTTTAATATTAAGGGTTTCCAATTCCCCTTTTAATGATGTTGCCAGGATCTGCCTTCCTCCTCCTCCTCCTCCTCCTCTTCGGTCTGTTATTCTTCGTCTGTGGCGACCTGTTTGCTTCCGGTGATGACCACATCACTTCCTGGAGAGAAGCTGGTTCTCCAGCTGCTCCAGACGAGCAGTCATTCCAGCCAGTAAACAGTCAGTTAAGGAACAACAATGACGTGTAGATGTTGACTGTAAGTCTACTCATAAATTAATGCATAGACATTAGTCAGATTTCACTGAGGCTTTTCTGGATGATAAAGATGAAGATGTTTTCTTGAAATCAAAGGATATGTTTCTGTGTGAGCTGCTCCAGGTTGCTCATGGTGGCCTGCTGGAACTCCACCAGACTCTCACAGGCACACGGGTCCTTCACCTCAATCTCCCCCTGACTCTCCTCTGCAAAGACACGAAGAGGGAAGGGAAGCAAGGTGACAGCAGGCCATCAATATTCAGACTCCTTCACTCCATCTTTTTTTATTTTGTTACACTTCATACCTTCATTTCACCACATTTGTCTCTAAGATGCAGATATTTGTAAGTTATGGTAGAAGCCTGTGATAGGCTCATAAAACCTTATGCTTTCCTGCAGTTTCACGACCAGATAAATGCTTTAAAAATGTCCACACATTAAAGAAAAACAGATAAAAACTCTCAATAACACCTTGTTTTAATTGTTTATGTTTGACTGTTGTCAGTCAGATAAATTATAGCTTCGCTTGTGAGTGTTTTTCTACAGCTGCCACTAGATGGAGCCAAAGTACAAGACTTCATGTCAGTGACAAACTTTGTCTGGTATCACATCAGTTTTATGTTTTGAATTCTACTTCATGTTGAACTTTTTTTTATTTTATCACAACAAATGAATAATAATTCGTCATTTTAATTTTACTCATAACATTAAAATTAATGAAACAAAATGTACGTTTTTGTTATAAATTTCAAAAATGAAACAAAAGAATAGCAGGCAAACACCTCTCATATGATGTGAGAGTGTCTTACCTGGGCAGACGTTGAGTTTGAGGTTCTCGGCGATGGTGCTGATGGCAGTGAAGTCCGTGGTGTAATAGAAATGTTTCTCCACAGGCTCAGATGCAATCTCACGAAGTTCATCTTCCACAGCTTTTCCGACCCCCACTGCATACATGGTGATGCCTGCACACACACACACACACACACACGGTAACTCCATCTTTTACATGTGAGCGTCTCTAGTCCTTGTTTCTTTACTGCCAGAATAATTTTCACCTTCATCGTCCCTGTTTCAAGTGACATTAATGTGTTGGTGTCTAATTTACAACTTTAAATGGTTCGGTGTTTCTTTTCTGCATTTTTCTTCAGTATCAAAGTAGTTCAGTCATTGTTGTCTATACATAAATAGGGACATTGAAACAAAATTTGGGAAAACATGAGCTAAAAAGTCTAAAGTTGCCACAGTTGTCTAATGATTTTGGTTGGCACAAAGTCCTTTGGAACAAGTTCTGCCACTGACTTCTAAAAGCAACTTGTTGCCTGTGAACGAGCCCACTTGTCTGTTTTGTTCTTTATTTCCTGTCTCTGTCGTCTTCTGTTACCTGTGCATGTCTTCCCGTCCTCGTTCAGAGTGTATCCGGGCAGGCAGAGGCAGATGAACGAGCCTGGCGAGCTCTCACAGATGTGCTCGCAGCCGTGATCCGACTCCAGACACAAATCCACGCCTGCGACACAGAAGACGACCACGTCAGCCTTCACAGCCAGAACCAGCTCCTGTCTGAGAGGCTGCAGGGCTTTTAAACTGAAAACTTGTTCACTCGAGCAGCTTCTCAGTGTGAGTGATGCTGCTACACAAACACACACATTTCTGTCAGAGTTTGAACCACTTTGGTGATTCTTGTTGATGTTGGGTTTGTTCGTGTTGTCGTACTGTCAATCAAATCTGATGAAAACACACCCACACAGATGAAGCAGTGAGAGGTGACGGGGGTTTATCTCTGCACCACCACCTCTTCAGCAGTTATGTTCCTTTAGCTGACTAATAATTTGTAAATAATTTTCCTCAACACTCATTCAGTGTAAATCTTTGTCTGCCTTCATTCTCCTTTTCCATCTTTCACTGAGGAAACCAGGGAGTTTTTTTACAGCAGCCGTCTCTTGAGTTACAGCAGCACGGAGAAATATCTTGCACTTAAAGGATTTGAGGAGGCTGTATGAAAAGTATTATGTTCTGTGGGGTCAGATGGGCATGGTGATTTTTTCTGTTCAGACGAGACATTCATGGTGTTTTTAATTAAATGAAGAATCTGCTGATGAAGCCAAAAAAGGGACATTTAAACTGCAGAGACTTTGCAGAAGGTTTTAACTTGTATTCTGTTAAGATGGCTTCAAATGAAAGTTCTCCATTAGTGGCATAAATGTGAAGTTCTTTTGTGGTTTCAGACAGCCATTTTCCATAAATATGATGTCGATTCAATAAAGAACTGGTCCAGTCAGAGGTATTTATGAGGTTTTTTTTACCTGCATGCAATGTGGGAAAGTGAGGATTTAATTTTTTTTATATTCCTGTGAAATGATTCAATCTATATAATTTTTTTTTGCTCATTTTGCTTTCTGTTCTCATAAAACTGCAGCTTTAGCAAGAAATAACACAATAAAACCTGGAAATTATAGAACTCATCCAAACCTGGTCAGAAAAAACTTCAAGCCAAAGTAATCTGATCCTGGTTGAGGATGAGAAGTTTGTCTTAACTTTTACAGGCCACTAAAGGAACCTGTTGTGATTGAAGATGGTTTTGGCCAACATGACGATGAAAATAGCAAATGTGTCTGTTGTATTTTTACAGACAGCGAGGTCATTTCCTGCCCAGCAGTCTCACCACAGAGCTTGTCCTGGAACTGGAGACCAAACTGGTGGATGAGATCGAAGGACTCCACCAGGAAGACGTGGTCTTCAAAGGGCGGGGAGGCCATGGCCCTCAGTGATGTCATATCAGCTCTGGCCACGCCCACAGCATAGATCTCAATGCCTTTCTCTCTGGCCTCAGCCGCCACCTCGGCCACGCGGTCCTGAGGACGTCCATCTGTCACGATCACGGCCACGTTGGGAACCTGAAGGCGAGAAAACCTCGGGATCAAACTCAGGTAACGTGGAGAGGACGAAGGTATGAAGTTCAACACGTGGAGAGAAAAACAGGCAGAAAGAGGTTTTCATTCATGTCTCAGTCAACTTTTAACAGGACAATGTATGTGTCATTTCTGCCACTAGAGGGCTCTCTATTAAAACAACTCGAACAAAGGATGTTGTTTGGTGACGTCATGATGCAGTGTGGGATCACTGGATTTGCTTCTTTCCTTGTCAAACAGCCTCCATTACAAATGTAAATCTGTGTGACTGACTCAGGCAGAATGTTGACAGACGAGGTGATTTATCAAAGTTGGACTTTGTCTGTCAGATCAGCTCAGTTTGCTGGAAAGTAATTTAACCAAATCAATGAAACTCATTTCATAAACTGAGTGAAGTGAGAATGTGGTGAAATGCTGAGTGTGAATTTAATAAGTTTTATAGAAGAGAAGTACTGAAGCTGTGGACAGTCTGGTCTCGTTACCTTCGGCCGGTCTCCCTCCTCGGCGGTGAAGGCCACGTTCATCACGTATCTGATGGCGAGGCCCGTCATGGTGCCCTGAGCGAGGGGGATGATCTGATTGATGCCTTTCACCATCGAGTCCAGCTTGGCGTGAGTCTTCAGAGAAAACTCGCTGCGAACCTGAAGACGAGAGCAGTGAAGGAACATGAGGAACATCAGAAGATATCACATTTACTGCTGAAGAGACAAACATCTTCACCTTCATGATCAAACTTCAGCGAATTACCAGAAGAAAAAAGCACCAAACAAAGTGAATCAACCACAAAGAAGAAAAATGACCTGATGTGAAAAACTGAGAACTAAAACGTCTGCAAAATATTCACATTTTGAGTGATTCTTGTTGGTTTGAAACGTTTTGTTGTAGAGTCTAAGAACACTGTGGATGATGAAGAGGAGGAGGGACCGAGTGATGAAGATGACACCAGTAAGAAGCATTTAAACATTAAGAAGTCTGAATCAGTGTTAGCAGCTCTGAGGCTAAAAGTACAGGGATGCTGTGGGCGAAGTTACCTGGCTGGAGTACTGAACGACTCCCACTCTGGTGGCGTTGAGTCCGATGTCCAGAGTGTCGAGGATATCGATCATGAACTTCCTCATCGTCTCAAACTCATGTGGCCTGACGCTGCGTGAGCTCTCACAGGATTTCTACAGTACATTTTACTATCACTGATTGGAAACATTATTCAGTCCAGCTGTCAAATGTCCATTTTAACTTCTCTGATCAACATGAAGACTCGTGGAAGGAAGCTTAAGTCTGGATCCTCATCTTTATTCTAGCTTTTGTTTTTTAGTTCTGTTCAGAGGGATTCCTCCTGGTTTAAGTATCCAAACACTGGATATTTGCCTTTGCAGGCAGCAGTAAGTGCCTTCCTCCGGGTAAAACGTAGCTGTAATGTAAAGCAATAAAGTTACAGAGTATCTGATGTCAGTGTGAAGGAAATGGCCCCAGGAATCACAGACAGGTGTTGACTTAATGTGGACGTAACAATGTTTTAGGCAGAGCAGCCTGACTTCTCTCAGTCTTTCACCTTCTTCCTGCTGCTGTTTAATCTGATTCTTCTCTCTGCTCAGAGATTTACAGACAAACACAGTTAACTTTGGCAACTGAAATCTGTTTTCATGGAGGTGAAGCACGTTGGCATTTATGTGTCCAACTATGATGGCTGGAAACACAAATTACAGGACGAAAAAGAAGTGTTTCATTTTAATAGCTCCTATAAGTGCACCTTTGATAATTGGATTATTTTGTTATATAAGCTGTCATGAATGAACTTTCCCTCAGAAACATTTGTCCTTAAGAAAACTCCACAGGCAACTTTAGCAAAAATGTAAAGAATTATTTTAGAAACCAAGACATTCAGGCTGTTCATAGCTTGTCTGTCTAAATCTTTGCTTTAGGCAAAGAATCCATAAACAACAGGAAGCAGTGAGCTCAGACCCACAGTATAAGATTTATTGTTAAAACAGGGTTTGTGTTGTTCGTTTTATATGATTATTTACTTTATGTTATATTTAATAAAATCACTAGACAAGAGGAGCAGGCAGTGACCAACAGTGTGACTGTCTATAATTACATGTTGGGCCCATGCTGAGCTCTCAGGGGAGCCGCCATGCTGCACATACAGAAATAAAGTTGATCTATAATTCAGCAGAAAGCGCTGCGGCTGGAAACCAGAGAGGAGGAGAAATTCAGCTCCACATCAGACTGAAACATGTTTATAAAATGAAGCGAGAAACTTATTTTAAGGTAAAATCACGGTGAAGCGGTGTAAGCGAGCGGCTGGTACATTAGAGAATTAATCAAACAATCGCAGCTCAAGTCAATTTATTTACAGGTTTTGATGCGAAAAGTTACAAAAAACGATTATTTTCATCTTTAATTGAAACTCACCTGTAAAGTTGCTCTTCATCACCTTCAGCATCCTCACGTGTCGGATTCATCCCATGATGCGCTCACAAGTTTCACGCTCTCACAAACGAAAAGGACCAAACCGTCCAACGGGAATCTTCGGTCGGCACGAGCTTCTTCAGCCGGAAACTTTCCGGTCCACTGTCCGTCCGCGTGCAGCCGTGACACAGGCAGCTGTGGGCGCGCGAGCTGCCTCCCATCTGAACCTCTGCTTTCTGTATCCTGTCAGCGGAAACACTCGGCTTTTTCCGCAACATTCCGCTGTTGCACCAAAATTCTATGACCGCAGAGGGCGCTGTTGCACGTTTACTGCACGTGTGTTATTAAAAACCAAGACAGGATGAGGCATTTAATGGTAACTGCTGATAATAAACTGCTGGAGCGTCATCTCTTTCTGTCCAGTGAAGGTACAAATATGTTAAATATGACACTCAGCGCCTACATGATGCATTTAGGAGAGGCTTTAAAACTACTTGGGGTGACAAAAGGACTCAGGACGTGTGTCCTGTAGTCTGGTGAACTGCATAGGCCTGGATATGTCTCCACAGCTGTTAACCATGGATTATGAGCCAAATACGAGCCACATTTCTGATGAAAACATACTTTTCATCATGCAAAATAATCCAGTTTATGTCTGTTAAGAGATGTGAGAATTAATTAGAGGTGTCTGTAATCAACCAAAGTAATTCCACTTTAATTACAGAAAGTTTCCAACAGGCTTGTCATTTTCAATTTATAATGTTTTCGCTAAACAACCATTCATTTACATCCACATAACAAAAATGCAGAAAGTGTGCAACAGCACCATCTGCTCTCACAGAATGAGTTGCAGCACAACAACAGGATCATCTTCCACATTGACCATACTGCAGAGTTGTTTTTGTGATATGTTTTATCAGCAAGTTTTATCACGTCTTTGTTTTTAAGCGTCCGAAGAGACTTAGTCTGCTGTAATCGATTAAAATTTCCGGCCGAACTTAAGTGGCCTCCTTATTCTAAAGGGAGTTTTTTATTTCCCATTTCATCTCTGTAATATTCCTGCAATCTCACTACCAGGATTATAGGAGTGTGTGTGTATGTGGGTATGTATGGTCCTTAATGAAATTTTGTGAAATCTCAGGTGTCATTAAATGAGCCCATGATTTTTTTTAATTGCTGTAATATTCCTTTAATATCCATAGAGACAAAATATATTGCAAACAATTTTCCCACCAACTTGTTCTGCTGACTTTTCACTTTTTTTTAATGAGGATAAAGTGAACAGAGCATAAACTCGTCTCCTCCAGTGCCAACAGTGCATGAACATTTACAGAGGTAGAACACTGTTAAAAGATCTCTTGACTCATTTGTTATTTGTTCAACAAACAACAAAATGAGTTTAAATAATCAAAAATTTAAGAAGAAAACACAACAGTTCTGACCAGCAGGTACTTGAGATGTGATTACTTCAATAAATTCAGAATATTTACATTTCCACAGACAATATGCAAACATTATATCTGGTCATTAAGTAAAAATCTTGAAAGCTGCATTTCATAGACTCCTACATATTTGTGATGATAGAGCCATCTAGTGGCCAAAAATCAGCTCTGCATCCTAACATGTGCTGAAGGTCTTCCCCATCTCCTGTACTTACAACCTAACTTCACACTGCAGAAACACACAACCAAAATATGTTTTCTTTTTATATGAGGTTTGGCTGTGTAATGAAGAGATGCTGACTGTTTAAGTGACCACTGTCAGTGTGTATTTTTCTTAATGTTTTGGTCTCTTTTGTAGAAATAAGATGATATTATTTCTACAAATTTATTTTAAACCTGGACCAGCAGCGTCACTCTCATATTAGCAAACTGGTGAATTAACAACATCAGTCAACTGTTTTTAAATTTTAGAATCAGAATTTTTATCACACAAATTGGTTGCAAGTTTCAACCCTTAAACCAAATTAGGATGTCACATCCTTTTTTAAGAGGAATCAAGACGTCGTGAAGAAGCAGCTCATCTGTATTTAACTACCCCTCCCCCCATCACAAGCAGTTCAGGAATGTTTGTTAGTGCGCGTGTGTGTTTTTAATAATTTAAATAGTTGTATTCAAATTTATCTTGAATGTGAATATTAAATTTTGAATATATTTGAAATAATTTTAGGGTGAAGTAATAAACAATGTTTTTTCCTTCTACTCTGGAAACTGTTCAAAGTGCTTTACAACAAATGTTAACACACACACACACATTCATAACAGTGATGGCAGGCACACACACACTTTTTTTGAGGTTCAGTTTATGGCCCAATAAGGACACTTTGACGTACAGACTGGAGGAGTCGGGGCTTGAACCTCCTCTGGATGACGACCAGCTCCTCCTTCTGAGCCAACGCTGCTACTGAATTTTCAGTGTTTTTCCCCTTAAGCTTGGTTACACCGTACAACCACTGTTCTTAAAAATATACAGTTGCTGTTGTTATTTTAACTTTTATAAGTTTCTTATTATCCAATTGTTATTTTCATTCCCTAAAAGGCTTATTTGGCCAAAGAGGCATTAAAGCAGCATACTAACAAAATTTAATATAATTTAAATGATTGCTGATCATTCTGTGACAAACATTCCTTTCACTTCCTACCAAAACCAGCTAACCTGGTCTTTGGTGTTTGCTGAATATAGACTGAAACATGCACATCACAGGTAAACATGTCTTTTCAGTGTAACACCTTTCTGGACCCTCTCTGAGGTCCCACCAGGTTCACCTTTGCACTGGGTTGCAGCATTTAGAGCAGAAGTGCAGCCTGATGTGGCTGCTGAACTTCTTGTCTCTGACGCCGTAGATGAGCGGGCTGAGCAGACGTTGCAGCACATTGTTAAACAGAAAACTGATGAAGAGGATCTTGGTTCTGTTGCGGGGCCAACTGGTGACTAAAATATGGTTGATGTAAGGAAAGATTAAAGACAACATGCAGATGAGGAGCTGGACTCCATGCAGCAGAATGGTGTTGCGGGCGTTTCTGGCCGAGGCCTGGCTAGAACCAGAAACTTTCCGGGCAGCGCAGAGCACCTTCAGGTAGGTGATGATCACAGTCAGGAAGACGAAGGAAAACAGAAGCACCTGAGAGGAAGACAGGAAGACATGACATGAAAAAGTTCAGTCACTTACAAAATGTTAAATCAATTAAATTAAAATAGCTGATATCAGAGAACAAAATTAATGAAACAACATTCAATATTCCACCTGGACAACAACATTTTGTGCCTTGTGGTATGGCGTGTTGTATACGAAGGAGGTGAAACAGATGACACGCCTTGAGAAGATGGACACTGGCTGTGTGGCGAGGATGATGATGACATCTGTGAAGGAGGGGATGAAGGAGACGCACCAGATCAGTGCAATAAGAGCGTAGGCTCGTTTCACTGTGCAGATCTGCATGTGATGAAGAGGTCGGCAAACAGCGATGCAACGCTCGACTGCCATGCCAGCCAGGGTCAGAGGGCTGTTCCTGGATAAACGCAAGAACATACAAGAAAGGTGCAAGAATAACTGCCATTATATTCAGGAATACAGATTTACTGTACAAATACAAAGGGACTGTGTACATAACATTTATGATCTGACATACTGACTTTAACTGCCAACCACAACACTGAGCTGCACATTAAGCTTGCGGGGTGAACCTTTGTGCTGGTGACGTCAGGTGTAATTAAACAGTATTTTTTGCTTTCTGGATTACTTACTACCTATGAGTTTTTAACACAGTGTACAATTTGCTTCAACAATAAATGCTTTGTGTCCATGCATGAGTGGACCAGCATACAAAGAGAGCAACTGCCACAGAGTTCAGAGGCCCGTGGGGACCGAGGAGCTCAAAGCCATCCTACCTTTATGTGTCAAAATTAATGTAAATCTATTTCTCAATGAGGCACAGTTTTAAGAATTAAATGAAATGTAACCTAATCTCAAGGCTCTTACTTTAGAGGAATTAAGCTTTTATTTGTAACAAAACTAAGACTCTACCAAACATGAGGACACTGGTTGTTCCAAGTAAAATATAATTAAATATTATGTATATAAATATTATATATTTTGTGTTTTGCCCCCGGGTCTCCTGTTAGAGTTAGAAATCTAGCATGAAAGCCTGCAACTGAGATTATTTTCATAAGTTATATTGTTTATTTTTAATTAAATTAGATACTGCAATTATTAAACCTTAGCATTATGCAAGTTTATTTTAGCATGAGACCAAGATACAAAAACGACACATATAGTGTTTTTTCTTTAAAAAATGTTAAATAATATATGAAAATCTGTTGAGCTACAAACTGATGAGTAAATTTACAGCTCTGTGGAGATGCCTTATGTTAGATTTTTATCCGCCTTTTCTCAGAAATGCGACAGTTAGCTCACGTGAATTTTAAATCGAACGCACCATCAGCAATAAAGGCTCCGCCCACCGGAGCGACCGTTAACTCAGTTCTCTGCTGGGCTCGATGAACTTGATGCTAAAGCTAATGCTACTGACGCTTTATTTCACGAACAAGTTAGTCTATCAAAAGTCTTATCGTTTCACTTCAGCCAGAAAACTTTATAGAAGAAAGACACAAGTTTTGCTGCTGCTGCTTCTCTTCGGTGTCCGTCAGCCGTTAATCATGTCGGCGACCGTTAAGGTTAGCAATCTGTCCTGTGTGGACCGCTGTGTTCGCGGCCGTTGGTGATGTCGGAGACGCTGTTAGTCAAATAGTGACACCTGTTGGCATTCAACATTACATATATTTGAACCGTGTTTTCTTGTCATCCTGCAGATAAATGCAACCAGTGAAGACTTCAGAAGTTTGACTCAAAACATCAAGGATCAGTGCTTCAGTTTATCAGGATATTGAAGGTATTTTCTTTAGTTGCTAACGTTAGCTAACATGCTAACGTTAGCTAACATGGTAACACAGCCTTCATTCTGTATTTCTGATCATCAGAAGGAAGAATTTGTTAGTGTGCTGCCAGTTTTCTTCATAACTGTCTGCTGGTTTCTGCTCCTATTTTGCTCCTGTACTGCCATTTAACATTTAGCGGTAATTTTTAAAATTAACATTAATATTTTTATATACTGAGCTGATACACCATGCTCTCATGCTGCTAATTAGCACAGCACAGTTATGTTTTGTTCTCTTTTTTCGTCTTCTGCTGTTTGTCCTTAATATGAAAAGATTAATATGAAACTTCTGGCCTGATTAGTATTAGATCTTATGGAAAGTTGTAGCTTAACACCATTACATTTTAGACTGGATTTGAATGTGAGGTTGATAAAGTAATTAATTTCACCTTGGTGGGATAAATGTCAGCCATCATTAAGTCAGGCAGACGGTATTAAAGTAAAATAGTACCAGAACATTAAAAGTTGTAGAAAAAGGATGACTTCATATCACAGTACACATTTATAGGTACCAGTAATCATCTGGAGTAGCCTCCATATGTAGTTAGTCACTTAAACTTCATGCAGAGAGTAGCTGTAATGGAGCACTAGGGGACAGTAGGTTTAATAGGAGAACTGGTAACTGGTTGAAACATGACCTTAATTACAAAAAATCCCTCTTTTTGATTTTTTAAATGAAGTGATTATAGAAGCAGGAATACACACATAGCATGTGAATATTTATTCTCTCAGTCACATTAAAATGTGAATTGTCTGCTTAAATTAACTTTTTAATGAGAACAGGTAATAACATATAAACATCGTAAATGCAGAGCTCAATGAGCTTTAGTTTTAGAAATATATCTAGACATATATTTTAGTTGTGGTTGCAGATTTGTATGTTATAGAAGAGTAGACTGTTGGTCTCAGTTGGGGTCTGAAAGCTGAGAGGCCTAATATCCAAAAATTTCCCAAAAAGAAATGTATGAATTCATATAAAAGTGACCTCTCTCATTCATCTCTTGAAGTGTGTAGTGGTGTCTGTATAGAATCATCTCTCTGTCTGTGTTTTCTTATATTCTTTTTAGTTGCTGTGTTCAGGGTGTTTCTGGGCAAAGGCAGTGTGGCTTTCAGCCAATAATGAGATTAGAACTCTGTAAAAACACAGAAACCCTTTTACATTTCTTCATTAAGAATTGAATATTTAGCTTTTTATTGAATTTTTATTTCAGAAGGTTTTAGTGTTA
>JAPZDT010000012.1:440878-452832 GCA_029814675.1 Acanthurus coeruleus | reverse complement strand
AACAGGTATAAAAATTTAGGCAAGATAGACATCTTAATTAAGTTGATCCGGCCGATTATTGATATTGGCATTGTTGTCCATTTTTCAAGCGAGTCTCGTACCTCTCTCATCAACGGGTCATAGTTTCCTTTAACAATTGTGTTAATTTGGGGAGTAATCCTAATTCCAAGATAGGTAAAGCCCTGCCTCGCATTAAAAAAAGGTGTACTTATAACTGGATTAATTCTTTCGTCTTTGTTCAAAAAAAGTATAGAAGATTTTGCATTATTAATACAGTATCCAGAAAACTGACCAAATTTATTAATTAAATGTAATAATGTATGGACACTGTTTGATAAGTTTGACAAAAAAAAGGATAACATCATCTGCATACAATGATATCTTGTGTTCATAGTCTCCTATAGTTATACCTGACAAATTGGCCTCAGCTCTAATGGACATGGCTGAAGTCTCAATGGCCAAAATGAACAATAATGGAGAAAGAGGGCAGCCCTGACGGGTTGACCTCATCAACATTAACGGGCTTGATAAATTGTTATTTGTCATTACACGAGCTATAGGGTTGGTATACAGTGATTCTATCCATTTCAAAAATTTTCCCCCAAGTCCATATCTTGGTAACAAATTAAACAGATAAGGCCACTCAATTCTGTCAAACGCTTGTTTAGCATCAAGAGATAACAACGCTGTATCCCTGGCATTAATTTTGGGAGTGAATTATGTTGAGGACCCTTCCAATATTATGAAAGCCATGACGACTCTGTACGAACCCATTCTGATCACTATGTACTAAAGAAGGAATGTATGGCTCTAGCCTTTTAGCAAGAACTTTACACAATATTTTTGTGTCAACTCCCAGAAGACTAATAGGCCTGTATGAGGAGCAGTTAGTTGGTATTTTCCCAGGTTTTAAAATAAGGATTATATTCGTCTTAAGGTTGGTGGTAAGGTACCATTATTAAGTGACTCATTAAACATACTCAAAAATGGGGTCAATAACTGCTTCTGGAAGGTTTTATAAAACTCTATTGGCAGGCCATCGGGCCCCGGAGCTTTGCCTGAGTTGATACTTTTAATGGCTCGCAATAGCTCTTCTGTTGTTATGTCTTTATCGAGGTCCTCTTAAACCTCCTGTGTGACTGTATTAAACTGAAGATGATTAAGCAGAAGTAGGGGAGCATTCCAACCTGTACAAAGATTGGTAAAATTCCCTAAATGCATTATTAATATCTTGAGGATCGTTCAACATCTCTCCTGATTGCGTAATTATGCCATTAATTGCCCTTTCAGACCGTATTTTTTTCATTCTTCAAGCTAACAATTTGCCAGCCTTTTCTCCCTGATCGTAAAAGGCCTGGTTTAACCACAGTAAACTTTTGGCTGCTTTACCAGATGTTAGTTTATTGTATTCCATTCTTAAAATTAGTAACTGTTTTCGTTTTTCAGGGTTATCTTTGTTATTTATATCTATTTCCAAATATTTTATTTGTTTCTCTAAATTATCAATTTCTGCTTTTCGTTTCTTATTTTTAGTGCTTGTGAAACTAATAATTTCCCCTCTAATATATGCCTTGAAGGCTTCCCATCTAATGCATGCGTTAGTTTGATTAGTATTGATCTTTAAGTAAATATCAATCTTTTCTTCTACATATTTAACAAATTCCGGGTTTTGAAGCCATCTCACTTGCAGACGCCAGTAAGTGGGAGACTGTTGAAGCCTCTCCATATGTACAGACAAGAAAATGGGGGAGTGATCAGTAATGACTATACAGTCATACCAACAATTCTGAATTTTAGATACCAGTTCTTGTGATACAAAGAAACAATCAATGCGAGATCTGGACTTATGTACACTGTAAAATGTAATTGTATATCTTACTTAAAACAAAAAGTGACCTTAACTCATTTCAGTTTACTCTGTTGAGTCTCCTCACTTAAACTTAGTAAAGACAACTTTCTACTGAGGCTAGTAAACAAACTTGTCAGCAGCAATTTACCTATACTTTGAAATATGAGTGAGCAAGAAGCGTCTGCAAAACACGGAGAAACTCGGCAGCTTTCGGCAGCTTTCGGCATCTCTCGTTGAACAATACACATGCGCAGTTGCCCACTGACGCCATGCTTTGAATGAGGCGGTCAAACGTCAAACAACAAGCGGGAAAACACATATTGCTGCATAGTGTCACGGTAAGTTTAACTGGTTTTATACGTAGCAAACGTATTGTCAGTATTTTTGTCATATAATTTATTCGTTAGTCCAAGTTTGGAGGTGAACTTTATATTTTTGACTTAGCCATGTCTGGGACTCTCTAGCCGAAATTATTTATTATTATTATTATTAAGTTTATTTAGTGGCGTTTTGTTGTTGTTGCTGCAAGTCGGTCCTTTGCAGTCAGACTAACAAAAATGTCCTAATTAAATCAAAAGTGAGCTTACGTTAATGTGAAGATTAACGATTTTCCTCATTTGCTTCAGTCTAACGTTAATGTAAAGATTAAGGTTAGCATGTGAAAGCTTAAGTTAACCAGCCCTTCACCTAACGTTACGCGATGCAAAACTCTAAGGAAAGTGTACATTTAGAGATAACTGGAGTTTCCAGTAAACACAGCGTGCTTATTATGTAACAGTTTAACTGATTGGTTTTGTTGTTTCTTTTGTAGGTTTTGATTTCTGAGGACAGAAACCTAGCTATGCATTGGAAGTGTAAGTACTGCTTGTTTTCTTCTGAAAAAAGGGTTCAACTATTCAAGCACTACCGCTTAAAACATGAAAGCTACGCCAAAACTACTCCAATTCCATGCCTCCACACAGATTGTCTGTGTTCATTCAAGTCATTTAATGCCCTGAAAGTGCATCTAACAAGAAATCACTCCCATGAAGTACATGATGCGCAGATGAGTGGAGCTGATGAAATCCCTGTGATATTCCATTGTCCTCTTTGCAATTTTGAAGAACCCTGCACAGATCTAACTGTTTTTTCCCATTTGCGCCAACATCTTAAAAATAAGGAAACTGTGAAGTGTCCATATGATAACTGCATTTTTGAGAGCAATGTCTACTCAACATTTAATGCTCATAAATGCAAAGAGCATTGGCTTCCCAGTCAAAAGCGGTTGAAGCCTGACATTGCCTTGCGCAGCACACCTCACGATTCAGATCCAGACGTGGCACAAAATGTACAAGAACTTGAGGATTTTTCTAGTGATCCTACAGACCAAGACAAAAATGAGGAAGAAGCTAAAATCGAAAATTTGGATCACTTACAGCATCAACTTGAGCATAATTTAGCCTCACTCTTTCTTAAACTGCAGGCAGTCTTGCATTTATCTGACATGGCAGTACAGGAGGTAATTCAACAACTAAATCAGCTTGTTCTTCTCTCAGAGCCCCTTTTACATAATGCTATTAAGCAAATTCTCAATGAACATGGTGTCAGTGACGATTTAGTCGTGAGAAAGATTGTGAATGCTGTCAAAGAGAATAACTTGTTCTTGAAAATGACTGATGCTGGCCAGTCACTGTCCACAGCTAGTAAAAGAACCTCATATTTTCAGAAGGAATTTCCTATGGTCATGCCAGTTGAATACAAGCTTGAAAAAGACTTACAATCACTCTCTTATGTGCCAGTTCTGAAAATGTTACAAAAACTATTAAACAGAGCTGATGTTCTAGATAAAATTCTGACACATGAGTGCACCGTTGATGGATTCAACACTTACAGAGATGGCACTCACTATCGCGGGAATGATTTTTTTAAGACTGAGACCTTAAGGATTGTGCTTGGCCTTTACATTGATGAATTTGAGATAGCCAATCCTCTGGGCACTTCCAAAAAGAAACACAAACTGTGTGGTATTTATTGGGTTCTTGCCAATCTTCCCTCAAAACATCGCTCCTGTCTCCACTCTATTCAGCTAGCAATATTGTGCAGAGCAAGTGCAATCAAACAGCATGGCTATGCAGCTGTCCTTCACCCACTTCTTCAAGACCTGGTCACTCTTGAAAAACACGGTGTCTATGTTGAGCAGTTAGGCGAATGTGTGAAAGGAACTGTGCTCTATGTGTCAGCAGATAACTTAGGTGCTCATTCTTTTGCTGGTTTTCAGGAGAGTTTCACAGTGCAGCACCCCTGTCGATTTTGCATGGTAAAGAGGAGTGACATCCAGCAGAGAGAGGTCCGATCAGGAGCATTTGAGTGCAGAACCAGGAAGGATCATGACAGGCAAGTTTGTGAAGTTTTAGAGAATCCAAATCTGGTGAAAAAGTATGGTGTGAAAGGTCCTTGTGTTTTAAGCAACAATTTGGAACATTTCCACACTGTCTCTGGGTTTCCACCTGACATTATGCATGACCTCTTGGAAGGTATCATCCCTGTTGAGATGTCTTTGTGCATTAATGACTTGATCTCCAAGAAGTACATCACCCTTGAGTCCTTGAACAAAGTAATCAGACATTTTCCTTACAAATTCACTGACAGGACTGATCAGCCTCAGATTATCCCAGCCACATTTGCCTCTAGAGGTACGATTGGCGGTAATGGCCACGAAAACTGGGCACTCACAAGACTTCTTCCCCTCATGATTGGTTTTGATGTCCCAGAGAATGATCCAACATGGGAAATTTTAATGCTTTTGAAGGACATCTTAGAATTGTCAGCATCATTCAGACTAACAGAAGATTCTCTTGACTTCCTTGATGCCAAGATCTCAGAGCACAGAGGTTTACTTTTAACAGTATTTCCTCACTTCACATTGCGTCCAAAGCACCACTTTGTGGAACATTATCCACAGTTGATGAGGATGTATGGGCCGCTCAGAGATATGTGGACAATGCGCTTTGAGGGAAAGCATAAATTCTTCAAACAAGTCATTCACAACACAAAAAACTTCAAAAACATCCCACAAACTCTGGCTGTCCGGCATCAGAGAATGATGGCATACCATGTGGACTCCTCCTCATTTTTCAAGCCATCCATCCAAATGGACAGGGTGACACTTTCTTTGGTTTCATCTTTACCTGAGAATATTCAGAACTTGTTGAAACAGAGGTATGCATCTCAGAGCACCGTCCTTGTAGCATCATCTGTGAGCGTTGATGGCATCAAGTACAGTCCAGATATGATTGTGTCTGTTGGTGCCTGTTCAAGCCTACCTGAGTTTAGGCAGATTCACAACATCCTTGTCATTAACAGTGATGTTTTGTTTCTGTGCAAACATATGACATCATGGTATAATGAGCATCTGCGTTCTTATGAGCTATGCAGTCATGTGTCATCAATGTCAGTCAACATGCTCTCTGATCTGAATGACCCTTTTCCTCTGGCAGCCTACAGAATCAGGAGCAGAACATTTGTTACCCTTAGACATTATATTTTGTGCTGATTGGATGCTGAAGTTTTTGATGTCAAGTGTCATGAAGTAACTGATTTTTTTTATTGGATTTTTTAAATCCTCTGTAGAATCACAACCAACAATTGAGATGAGTACTACACTAAGGATAATTGTCCATGACAATGACATCAGGAAAATTACACTCTCTGGGAAACCACAGACACTTGACTCACTTGTTGAACAGCTTGAGGAGAAGCTGGGTCTTCTGTACAAATTCTCCCTCCAGTATGAGGATCCTGATTTTAACAATGCCTTCGTCAACCTTACTGACATTGCTGACCTGCCTGACAAACCCAGCCTAAAGATAATCGCTGTGGTTACAACCCCCACACCAAGCGCAGCCAGCACAGCCAGCACAGATGACACAGAGATCCTCTCTTTTTCCTCCCCTGAAAGTCGGTCATCTCTTACTCGGTCTCCATGGCCAGACACCTTTGAAATTCCTTATTTTCCTGTAGACATCGAGTACAGATTACGCCAGGGGAATCTTCTGTATATGAGAGACAAGACATATCTACAGGTACCCAGGGACATGAAGCATGAGATACTTGAAAAACTTGCCGAGGCAATTTACAGCTTCAAGGCATATCCTTGCGATCAAGAATTCAATGATGTTGCAACTGCACTGATTCAAAAACATCCATGCCTCATCGAACCAGGCTCTGTCAATGGATGTAATGGCTGGAAAAATAGCATCAAGTTCAAAATGGGAAACTATCGCACCAAACTGCGCCGAGCTGGATGTACAGATGTGGCCATAAATCAAGGGAAAAGAAAAGGCCAAGCTCCTCAGAGAGGCATCAAAAGACCCAAACGGTTTGAAATCAATTTTCTACCCAATTTCCCTGATGGTGAAGATGAGACCAGTATGGAGTCCAAACGAAAGGAACTTGTAGAGGAGATGAAGAAACGTCGTCCAACTGCTGCTCTGATAACCAAAAACATGGACTCTACTTTTGCCTTGAGAAGACAAGAGTTGGTGAACTTGGAGCCTCCAGTGAAAGACACAATGGAAAGGTGGCCAGCACTCTTTACAGAGGGTCAGGTAATTTAAAACTCTTCCCTTCTTTTATGCATTAGGTTTTTTAGTTCTCATGTAATTCATTATTTGTCATATCTTTGTTTAACATACAGAATTAACTTCAGTGTCCTGCTAGTGAAAAGTAGTCCTAAGATTTTAAAGATCCCCTCCAAACATGTTTTAAGATGTATATAAAATCTCTACTTTGAATAATAATTTGTCTGTTTTTTCCACACAACAAACCCCAATTATCTTGATAAAGTTCTTAAAATTATATCTACTCCTTCTCATTGAAATCCCAATATTTTCTGCAGATGAATGTGAAAACCACCTTTCATTGTCAAACTCTGCACAGTGAAGCCCAAATATTCAACTTCAACAGGAACAATAAGAAAAACATTTTTGAGTAGAGGGTGACTTCATGATTTAAGAAATTGATAATTGTAAATCCGAGTGCCGAAGTGTCTCATCAAATAGTAACAAAACACGCAATCACATGGGCAGAAACAGTATTGCACTGGCCTCCAAAGATTAGATACAGATTCCTAGTTTTTTGTTATTCTTTAATGTAGGTCCAATATGACGACATCTTGAATAATAACTTGTCATACTTTTCCTTTAGATTCTGGCAGAGTTCTGTCGCTTGTCAAGCAAAAACTTGAATACAGAATTCTTCAAAGAACTTGACAAATACACTCCTCGCTTCTTTGAGATTTTCAAGACCAAGGGGGGAAGTGTTGGCCAGAAACTTCAGAATTATCTACAACAAGTCACACCAGAGGTAAGTTTCTCAGATACAAAGAAATTAATTTTTTTATAATGTGGGGAACAAAAAATGCAACCCCTTTGTGTATGCAGAGTTATTAATTGATTGTCTTTAACCACAGGAGTGATGTGTGTTTGATGTGATTTTTCAGAGTACAGATGTTACTGCGAAACGAACAGCAGTCCTCCGTGGCCTTCCTGTCATCCTTGGAGATGAGAACACAGACTTCTTCAAGACATGCTTTGTAAGTCCTCTTTATTACTGAGTTTTTATTCCACACCACAGGATGTCCACTCTATTTAATTCTGCTCCTTATGTTACTTTGATAGCTTTAGGTTAAGTTACTTTTCCTCCACTCAGCCTGAATCAGTGCTACTGTACTTCCTACTTGATGCATTGATGACCTATCCTCGTGAATAAATTAAACAATCTGTTAATTATTTATGCATGTTCAGTATTTACTTGAATATCTAATATCAGAATATAGCCTACTTTTAGTGGCTGTCTTGTGTTTTCTGCCGTAGAAATTCAAAGTGACATATGATATGTAATTGTGGCTGTATTTCTGCTATTGTTGTTAGGACTGCGATGACCCAGGCATGTCTCACATCCCGATTGGAATCCTGACCATTGTTCCTGAGGACGGACAGGTCTCCCTTGACTCACTGCACCTTCAGCCTTCAGGTACCGCAATCATTTTGGAAGGAAGAATTGTGATGGATGACCTTGAAAATCTTCCACATGCCATGTGCTTGCTCTTTGGACTTACTTACGCCCTGAATCTGGAGTACCCTCAACAACTGAAGTACACCTTTGACTTCATTCAAAGGGTGCTTCTCTCACTTGGACATAAATCCCTAAAACCAAAAATACAATCACTCAAAAATCTTCTGATGCAATGAGTGAATGTAATCACGATGTGAATGTGACGTGACATCTTGGATCACATTGATACCTTTAGCCTGATTGGAAAAGTGATATTTTTTTCTAGTTTGATCCTTTTTTGTGGGAGGGAGCCTCATCGCCCTTTCAGACTACTGAATGGTTTTTATGTTCATGAGGAGAAACATGAACACCTACTTTCCTTTTAGCTTTTGTTTTTCCTTTTGTGTTGATGCTGACATGATTGTGGTGATATTGATTACCAGCATCAGGTTCTTTAGCCAGTTATCGCTGACTTAATATCTGTTGTAAGTCAATCTCTAGTGCAGTTCTAAACTCAACCGCTAAGAATTTAAATCAGAAAGCTCTGAGCAGTTTTTAGCGGGAGCTGTCTCAAACATAAGAATTACAGTTAGCACATTCAGTTGAAATAGTGATTTTATTTTGCAGTCATGCAATAGGTGGATTGGAAACAGTTGAGCTGTATCTGCTGTTCACTTTATTGATGTTAAGATAAATAGGCCCTGCAACTGACTATTGAGTTTATCTGTAGTTCACACCGTAGTCAACAGAGATATTTAAGCAGGGATTCTCAAAGTTTTAATGGCTGAGGGCTGTTTTAGGGACTCAATATTAGATTGAAGGCGGCCCAAGAAAAAAAGTCACATGTCACTTTTTTTGAAAAAGTTAGTCTTTTATATTACATACTTTCTATGTAATATAAAAATTAACTTTTTCATAATTTTACATGGTTTTGCGACTTTTTGGCAACTTCCTGCAAGTTTTGCATTATGGCGTGATTTTGCCTTTTTCCCCTTTGTATTGTAACATATATGGGGTCACAAGCCAAAAAAGGTTGTTCCTGTTAGTTAAAAATTGTATTGGAAGCATGCATTTCATGTCACCTTTACTCAGTGGGTCGCTAGAAACGTTTCTGAGGGCCACCATTGGCCCACAGACTGCACTTTAAGAACCCCTGTATGTAAGCTGAACAAAAAAGTTAAGTTATTAAACTTTGTTTTCCATTCAAACTGTTGTCTTTCTTTGTTTCAATAGCTTATCACTTTAAGTTCAGCTTACTTGAACATATCAAGGCAATCGGTTTCCTGATATTTTGCTAGTAATGTGAATGCTTAAACTTGTAAGGATAACTTATTTTTACAAGTACTGCTTGATTAACATAACTCACAAGTTTAAGTAGACAAAATTGACATTTTATAGTCAACCTAACTAATGATTTTGAGTTAACCGTACTCAAGTTTACTGCCACTGTATGACTTGTCTGAATTTATATTTTATAGTTAACCTAATTAAGGATTTTTAGTTAACTTCACTCAAGTTTACTGCCATTATCTGAGTTGTCTAAACACAGTTATTTTCAGCTTTAACAACTTAAAATGAATTATCTTCTTTACTTGGGAATTTTGAGGCAATCGGTTTCCTGACTTTTTTTAAGTAAAGTGAACTTATTACAATTTACAGTGTTGGCAGTGACAGAGCTAATTTGTGATTTGTTCATTTGATGTACGAGAAATGAGTCTATTGTGCTAATATGTCAATAAACATTTACAGTGTTTCTAGCCTTGTATAAGATATGTGAACCAACGTGACAGCAGGCATTAAACTGGAGCAGAAAAGATGAATTAATAAAGCATGTCCTAAATCAATACACTTTGATCTTGAAAGAAAATCTATTCTTCCATCATTAGATTGCCCCACTGGTTGCATAAGGCACCTAAACAGGGTAAACAAATGTAAGTGGGTTAGATGCATAATGGCTGTAAGTGTAAGATATTATGGTAATTTACTATACATTTTTTGTAGTGCTGTGCATTAGAACATTAGCTGAGGAAACGTACTTTACTCTGTTTTTTCTATTTAGTGTTTTTTTCTATACATCTACCGCACTACAGTGAAATGGTACATATTCTGCTTTAAGCCCTGCTGTGGTTAAAAATGAATTTTTGGATTAAGATCAGAGAAATGATGACCACATTATAAAATATGCTAAGGGTGTGGACCAAAACTAACCTTAAGAATAATTTTCAAAAAGCAAACTACACCACAAAACTCTGAGTCAACTGACAGAAACAGCAGAATGGCATTAAACTTCAGACAGAGCTGACCGACCTCCGAGTCTTTTATATGTTGAAATCAAACGATGCAGCCTTCATCCTCACTAAGGCCACATAACAAAGGTGTCCATCCAAAACCCTAAACCTCCCCAAGTAAATCTGATTTGACTCATCCTTGCAGGTCTTTGAAGTATTCTAAAGTCAATAAATGACAGAAACAGGTCTTGCTGAAAGAGCATTAGAGGGTGTGATGTTTTCTTCATGGCCTGACAACAGCATCATCATCTCAATTTTTCTTCAGGTACAGAATGTTAAAGTTCACTATATTTTAGCACTATTGGAACAAAAACGTATTTGTTACTAGAAGGCAGAGATAAACAACACCAACCTCTACTTATTTGCATTTTTCAACAGTACAAAAGTTTTTCAAACCCACCCACACTGAAAAATAGCAAATAATAAAGAACTTTTTCAGCTTTTTCAAGGGTAAAAGATCAACTGTTTTTTTTTCTTTTTAATTAACATTTTTACTGATCCTTTCCATAAAAATGTGAGATCAGTTATTGGTCAGTGCAGATAAAGGCTTTTTTTTTGCATATTTTATTGACCAGTATAGATCAAGGTGATGTGATCAGAGAAAGCAGAGGAAAATTTATGTTGATAACAGAATATAGTGACAGAATATTTATTACCCTGCCATCTGAACAGAATTAGTCAGATAGCAGACTTGTGTGCAGAAGAGTGAGCAGATGTTTGTTTGAAGTCCTCACTAATTTAACATCTGATACTGCTTATAAGAGTCTGCTGTATTAAAAAGTCAGTTTCTCAAAGGCAACCATGATCATCTCCTGCACGACTCTTTGCAAAAAAGCTCAGCAGGACTTTAGTTTTCCAGTATGATTTCTAGAGAAAGAGAAAGTTTCAGCTGGATGAATCATTTTCCCCCCCCTTTTTTTTGGCTTTTTAGATTCACTGAATTCTTTATGAGTTCTGTTCACTGGGTTTCACTTCCAGACATATTTTTTTTGGGACAGGGTACATGCTGTGCAGGTAGCATCTATCACTGGATGGAAGCCAGGGGGCTGTACTCACTGAGGTGCAGATCTTATAGCCAACTCCAAAGTCAAAACGACACTGCTCATCCATCGAGTAGTTGATGCCAGGAAGTTCAGGAAGCTGCGGCCAGTCGTGTTTGAAGGGATCATCCAGGAGACAGTCGTATGTGCTGTCAGGAAATGAAAAAAAGAGTGTGGTGTCAAACACTGAAAACAACTTAATATTGCTGTCATAATAAAGACATTACAATAATTCTTTGAATGAATTTGTGGCCTTTGGCCTTTTTTTAAAATTTCAATGGCAAAGTGGACTGGGCCTTAATTTGAAACAGGCTTCAATTAGAGACAAACCCGCAATGATGTTTAAAGTATTGACGAGCCATACTCAAGTTAAAGTAATGAACAGAACATTATTTTACCATTTGTCTTTTTTAAAGTTTAGTATAGAAAGTGTGGCCAGATGTAGCCAGATGTTGTAGCTGGAAGCTTCCTCTCAATCTAAAGTTTGCTTGGTCATCATCAATCAATCAAAGAAAGTGGTGCCTCTTTTTCTTTCATGCAGCTGAAAACTGGCTCACATCTTTAGTAGACACACTCTCCCCCACAGTAATTAATCACATTCAGATCAGACTAATTTTAACAGAGGTATTCTGCAAATGTAGTAAAAAAAATAGATATCACAATAGATATCAGTCAAAGAAATATACTTGAGTAGAGGTAAAGCTTTAAACAGTAACTGAAAAGCACTTGATTCATGTCAATTTT
>JAPZDT010000011.1:20049845-20062506 GCA_029814675.1 Acanthurus coeruleus | reverse complement strand
TTAATGATTTTGGCTTTTGTGGCGGCTTAAAGACATTGCTGATCACTCAGAGGGCAGAAACAAACCCCTCTGTGTTGTGTGGAAGCTGGGCGTAAAACAACAGCATAGTAAAATGTAGTGAACAAGAGGTACAACTGCTCCAAAAGCTTTCATGGGTTTAAAGGACAAGTTCAAAATTCTTTAAGTTCATCTTAAATTTCAGGCAGATGCTCATTTAAACACTGAAACAGGTTTTGCTTGCTGTAATAATTCCTCTTGTTCATGCTGGCAACCAAAACATCGATTCTTCATGTGCTTCACTCTCAGTGATGGAAAACAAACTCCAGTGTTTGTTTTATGCAAAAAATCATTGCAGGTTTTATCTAATATGAAGCTTTAAAAGTAAGAAAAATCAAGTTAATAGTTTTTATTTTTGGGTGTAAAATTCCCTCTTAGTGTTTCTGTTTCTCCACTGAAGCTCAACACACAAACACGTCCACAAATATCTTTTAAAAGGTTTTATTTCACTATCAGTCTCATTTGGAAAAAGTTACTGCTAAAGACTGAGTTTATCTGAATTGTTTTTGGGCCTGTGCACAGACATCTGAAGCCCAGGAGACTGAAAAAAGAGATGTCTCAGATGTCTGAATATCAAAAATTAAAATGATATGATTTCTGGACTCTAAAGACAGAAGCACGTAATTTCTTCTAACATTAACAGAGCCGACTCGGCATGTTACTGTTAACTGTTGTTTTCTTTTAACGTTTCTCAAAAAGTAAGTTTGTGAAATATGCACTTAATCTGATTAACTCAAACCTGCTGATCTTCATAACAGATTTTTACATCTTTGCACAGAAAGAAGCATTTTAAAAAACTTTTGAAAACCAGAATAAACATCAGGAATGATTACAGGCAAGCAAAAACTGTTTACATCTACCGTTTTAAGTTCAACTTCAGAAACTGTGAACCCAACCTTTGGTGGCATCAGCACTCGATAATCTCATTATTTTGTGCACAACTCGTTCATGTTTGGATTGGAGATGTGAGGTGGCTTCTTCTTCTTCTGCGTCTCCTTTGTATTAAAAGCTTCAGTTCAGTGGACAGAAGCAGTGAAACGATATTCGCTCTCATGAGGGCGCCGGTGATTTTCTGACAAACCTCCACATTCACCAACAAAAGGATCACTTTGAATCACTTTGTGTCACTTTGTGGCCCGTTCTTCAGTCGTTTTGGTAGAAATACTGACAGATTATCAGGCGTGTGTGAGGGAAAGCTTTGTGGAAATACTGCCTCCGTCCCTCTCAGGGTCCCACCTGATAAGAAACAGGCCCCTCAGCAGAAACACCGGCTCCATCCTGTTTGGTCTCCTGCCAGCAAAAAGAGCAAAAAGCCCAGAGAACACCACACGAGTGTCTCCCTGCAGCAGCTCGTGTGGGAAACAGAACACCACCAACAGGTGGATCAGAGGTATTGCAAGCAGATGAATATATAAAGGGATTGTTGCTGTGGACTGTACAGAGTTTCAGTTGTTGCTTTAATGCTGCATACATGTTTTTTCTGCTTTCTGTTCCGTCTGTGGAGCAAGTGTGTGATATTAATGCCTTGGACGGCCCAGAGGCCACGCTGAAAGGGTTAACACTACAGAGTCTCACACACGCTGGGATGGAAACAGGACTAGCAACCTGCTAGCATGATGTACTTAAATGCTTGTAGCATATCGGTGATGAATTAAGTCCTTCTGTAACTAAGACAAGAAGTTCTTTAATTAGTTTCTTTCATGATTTCCAAACTCAGATGTTTAAAGGATCAGTTCAACCAAATTAGAAGATAAATATGTTCTCACTTTACCTCAAGTGGCATGTAGTCACACAATCAGGTTCGGTTTTATCAGGCCAATTTTTTAAGATTCCTGTCTCCACCGTAATAAAGAAATCTTGTTTTTGGGGCTCACAAGACTGAAAATATACATGAAGTAAATGTAAAGCATGAGATAAAGACTCTACAGTTAAGCTAACTGCTCTGCAAGGCTGCACCTGCTTCTGCTTGAGCTAAATGCTAACATCAACAATGCTAATATGCTTACAGTCACATGTTAAGCTAAGATGGTTATAATGTTTACCATGATCACCATCTTAGCTTAGCATGTCAGCATGCTAACATGCTAAAGTACAGCACCAAACACCAAGTACAGCTGAGGCTGATGGGAATCTCATTAGTTGTGAAGGTTAATTAAGTCATAAAAGAAATTATTGGACAAATTTAAATTTTGAAATTTTGAAATTTTCATGGCATTTCTTCCAATAGTTGTGAAGACGTTTAACTAAAAATGACAAATGTCAGCCTCTTGATGGTGCTAGAGGAAAAGAAAACTAAACTGTCTTTATTATTTCACAGCATTTCTTCCAAAAGTTCAACAGATATTTACATCTTGGCTAGAAATGTGATTTGCATGGATTAAAAACCACTCGAGTTAAGTGAGAAATGTAATTTGGATGAACTGACTGGTAAATTTATTCTGCATTTCGTCTTTCCTGTCTCCTTCCTGTGTGTTATTGCCTGTCGTTGCTTGGTGTTGTGTTCGAAGCGTGTGGTCTCTCAGCTGACGGCGGGACAGAAACAGAAGCGAACGTTGTTGGCTTTCCAACATGGCTGCCAATCAAACCCGTGATTGATTGTTTAAAGATGAATCTGCGGTTTGTCCTGAGCTCATGAGGGTGAAATGTCAGGACAGAGTTTTGTTTATGTGTGTGTTTGGAAAGGGGGGGGGTGTTGTCCCGTCATACGAGATAAATTTAAGGCTTACAATATTTCATTTAATCCTTTCTTGTCATTTTTTAAGTGGTTAGTGAAGTATCCTATAAAAGTATTACTGTAAAAGAGTCATGCTACAGAACTGTCTTTTGTTCGCTGGAACTGATTAGCCTGATAAATCCACTCCTCCTGGACAGATAAACCTCCACTCCTAATCGTGTTCATGCTACATCCCTCAAATATCCCTTTAATGTTAAAATACAAACCCTCCATCCACCTCTTCTTCTTCTTCCATCCTTCTATTTTTGTCCAGTCCAGAGATCATGGTGGCTCAGGCTGCAGCCTGTAACACCACAGCTCCATTTCAGCCTTATTTGGGGCCCAGTAAGCCTCCGCTGCCCTCTTTGGTGCTGCCGCTGCGACCCCAGCACCCTGCAGCTATGCTCATACTCCTCTGGGCCGCCGGGCCGACCACTCGCTCTCGCTCCACCTCGCATTGGCTCAGCGTGCGCTCAGTCCGGCCCGGCTGGTTGGGGGAAGCCGACCCCGCCCCTCCCGGCTGCTGAGAGGAGATGGTGCGAAAGATGTGATTTCGTTTGCGGAGGAAGTCTCCTCCGGCGGCGCCCAGCCCGAAGCTGCCCTTGCGGAGGACCATGCGGGCGCTGGCCGACTTGGCGGGACGAGACCTCTGGTTGTATTCCAGCTGGGAAAGGTGGGAGGCGTATCCATCCGGGATGAACTGGAGGAGACGAAAGATCAATCAGTAAGTTTACTGACTTGGATTTACAGCTAGAAAAGACAGTGTAGAAACAGTATTAATGAACACAGGATAAATGCAATAAAACCTTTTCATAACCTGCAGAAAAAAGTAAAGGAATAAAACAACACTCATTCAAGAACAAATGTGAGGCTCTTATACATTTTACACCTCTTTATAATTTCACCTCACGATATTTCAAAGTGAAAAACTGTCCTCTTTCTGTTCCACTAAGTTCATCCTAAGTCTCTGATAACTTTTAGATTTTATGGAGACAAAAAAACATTATAAATTTGTAAAATAAAACACATAAAATTACTTGACTTAGCAGTTTCTCTCTTAACTATTTATACATTTACATAAAAAAACACTCTAAATTAAAGTTATCCAATATTTCACAAAGATGCAGAATAAAGAAAAAAGCCCAACAAAACAATTTCAGTTAAATATTTTCTTTCTCTCACTGTTAAATCTTCTTATTCTCTCTTTACTCATCTCATAACCCCTCAGATTCACTTGGTGTCCCTTTGCAAGGGCCCGACCCATAAGTTGGGAACTGCTGGACTAACTAGTTAACTGTGTATTGTGTAGCACAAACAGGCTCCACCTCAAGCAGAGACTACAACCATGTTTTAGTCTATGGTCTTAACTTTTAATAGTAGTCCTTTTATATTGTTGTCCTGGTACTTTCACTCAAGTAAAACCTCTGATGGAGTTTTACTGCAGTAAATTTAATCACAAGGACATGATGTGCACAGCTTAGTCCTCTGCTATCAGAATTCATTTCACACCTGACACTGGTGCTGCATTTTCTTCGTCGGCCTTCCCACGATGTAGATATGTGACGGAGGCAGGCTGATGGCCGAGTACACAGAGATGTCCTTGGTGGAGCCGTAAGCTGCAAAGATCCTCATGTGGGCCTAATCAAAAGAGAAGGTCAGCGTTCAAACTTCAAGGATTTTATTATAAAACTGCCCCAAACTCATCTCCGCCCTCCTCACCTCGTTGATGAGGGACTTGAGGAAGTTGGCCTTGTGTCGCAGCGGGTCGTGAACCAGCCCGTCGCAGAAAGAGACGATGCCGTGAGGGAAGTTATGCTGAGAGAGCCAGGCGACCACACGCTGCTTCTGCATGTCAGGACGGCCCGTCACGTAGACGATCAAATAACCCAAATCCTGCCAGAATCTGCAAGAGGTGAGAAAATAAATGGAGCATCACGTTAGTTTAGTCTGAGCGCTGAAGTGTCACCAACACTGGATCTTTAACAGCTGAGAGGCTGCCGACACACGAACTAATTATAACACAGCAACTGTTTGTAGAAACTACAAATTTCCTTTTATAGAGCCCCAAAATGGTGAAATGGCACCAAAATGACAATGTAGAAGATAAATTATCTCTATGAACAACACCTCTAGCATCATACATGGTCATGTGATCCATTGTTCATATAAAAAAATCCATCTGTTGCAGCTTTAAAGCAAAATTTACTGTAAAGTGCACAAACGTTCACCAGGATTGTTTCATTTGGCTGCAAATACAATGCATTTAATGAGAAAAATCTGTATAAGTCTCATTAAAATTTCTGATGTTACTTCTTATATCAAGATTTAAAGCTCAAGGTTCAGCTTTAAAGTCATAAAATACAGGATGTCACAATGAAATGCTGCTGTGGCCCCCTCCTCAGTAACTATTAAAATTGGAATAATAAATAAAGTAAATTAATTCTATCATATACCAGGTAGACATAAAGTCAATCCTATATAAATACATATGTGTATATAAATAAATATGTACAGTATGTGCAATATCAGTGCAATATGCAAGTAGTACAAACTTCTATATTTCTTGCAAAAAAAACAAACAAACAAAAAACAAAGAGCAACTGGCTGCAGCATCTACAGCACATCCACCGCCATCTTGAATTTTTCCTATAATTTAAAGTTAACTGGATAATAAAGGTGCCACATTACTGTGTGTTTCCATATATAACTGGAGCTTAAACCTGCAGAAAGCTGTGTGTGTGTGTGACCCTCACCTCACCACATCCACGGCTCCAGCTCGAACCTTCGGGTCGCTGCCCATTATTGACACACTGGCAGCAAACGATCCGTCAATACTGAAAACAACGAATTCAGTCCCTCGTGGAACGATGGTGAGATAACTGTCTGCAAACGTGTGGTCGCCTCTGAGGGAGAAAACAGAGACAGGGAAGTTCTTCTAAAAGGACGGGATGTTCAAGTACAATAGACTTTTTGTTACATGAAACAACGGCATACCTGACCACCATTTTGACAGGATACACGCCGATGCCGAGCCGTTTGCTCTCAGGGATTACATAAGAGACCCGTCCGCTGCTGTTGGTGAGCTCCGTGTCGAAGTACACCCACTCTCCAGAGGGAGGCTGGGTCATGATGTGGATGTCAATCTGCAGGAAACAACACAAGGATCTTTTCATCATTGCACTCAGTACGACTCTGTGTGACATTAATGACACAGATGGCGTCGCCGTTACATAACCCCCTCTTTTTTTTTTTTTGGCTCATCACAGCTGGACGCCGTCATCACCTTCTCTCCAGTGAGGGTGACCATGTCCAGAGGGCCGTACATGAAACGTCCCGTCACCATCTGGGCTCCGTCCTCTGTGAACACGGCGTCATTGACGCGGTGGTTGGCTGTCACATTCTGACGCACAGAAGAAAGATCAAACAGGAGATCAGAACACCGTCGTCTTCGTCTCTGTGCTTAGTTTGAGTCTTTGTGAAATCAGTTAAAGAGTCTTTTTACTGTCCAGCTGCCAGGATTCAAATGGGAGAAGCTCTAATTTGATCAAAATGTTAATTAAGCTCAACAATTAAGTTCTAAGAATGATTTTTCTGAATTTTTTGCCCTGAGTTTGACCTCTCAGGCCACACTGCGACTGCCTTATCTGCCTGTTGCTGAGATTTTCTGGGTCTTTTTGCTGTGATGGATCCAAATCAACACTGGAAAAATACTTAAGAATACGTAAAAGTCCTTAATTACCTAAATTTACTTAAAAACAAAGACTTTACCCTGATTTTGACATGAGTCCTCTTGCGGAGCCACTTCTCTCGAGGTTTGGACGGAGTGAATTCAGACACCTCTTTACCATCCAGCTCCAAAATACTCGAGTTCTCATGTCTCATCACCTAAGAGAGATAATTATTTTTGTAGTAAATAATCCAGAAACTGTAGGATCACTGTAGGATTCAGTTTCTTAGTCATCCTGATCTCCAGACACAGTTTAGCAAAAGATCACTTAAAGCTACAACAGCAGCAATTTAAAGTTGACACTTTCTCTTCTAATCTTCTTGGCATCAATGTGTTGCAGTTTTTCATCTGTATATTAAAGTATGTACACATTTTTAAACATTACTATAAAAATGATGATAAATTGCTGTAGCATCATGTTAGCTTTAGCTGGTGTGTAATTTGCTTCGCTTAACTCTACATATTATGGGGTTTGTCCTTTGTGCTAAACTCTCGTCTGCAGCCACATCCTAATATACAGTATGAACAAAAGGATCACAAACTACATAATCCTGCACTTTTATTTTAATTGCATTAAAGAAGAGAGCAGCCATGTTAGCAGCACTGTGAGACTGAACTAAGGCAAGTTGGTATATTGAGCTAAACGTCTCATCCTAATCCTCATCATCATCTTCTGTACTTAGTGCTAACTGCTAATTAGCAAGTATAAACATGCTAATCACTTGATAAGATAGTAGCTTAACATCAACATGCTAGCAAGTATAATGTTCACGTTTACTATATTAGCAAGTGATTAGCATGCTAACACTTAGATGTTAGCACAAAGTACAGCAAGTACAGCAAGTGTACAGCAGAGTACAGCAAATCTTATGACAGTCCATGCAATAGATGTTCAGATATTTCACTCTAAACCAAAATGGTGGATTCCCATCATTAGCTGCAATACAACCAAGTCTTAAATAACACTTTCAATGTAAAAGTTAACTAAAGATATTTTTATGATTATTATAAACAGAAAGTCTGTGTGAACCTGTCTCAGCAAGAAAGAGACGACGTCGGTAGACTCCCAGTAGGAGGCATGGAAGAGATGAGGCAGAGCCACCGTGGGAAACGCTGTCAGGGCATCGGGGCAGTACAGGGCGTAGTCCATCCTCTTACTGCCCCACCACCGAGAGGCAACTACAGCAGGGAGGGAAGAGGGAAAAGATCTGAGACAGAGACAGTTTATGGCATCAGTGCATCCAGTTTCCTGATGTTTATTTGTGGCGCCCACTGCAGATCTATGCTCTGCTCATCAGAGACGAACAGTTCAGAGTTTTTCTTGAGGAAGCTTCAGGTTTTTAGGGTTAATATTAGAGGCACTACTCTCTAAACTGCGACTAAGAGGAGCTGTAAAGAGGTTTGAAACGCACACTTCCGAGAAAACAACAGCTCAGACCCTTGGAGAACCCTGTTTGTTTCATGTCTTCTTGCAAAGGAAAACATAAAAGTGATTCTCATGAATCTGAGCTTAAGAAAATTCCCATCAGAAGGATTTCAAGTCTCATTTATCATGTTTGGAAACTACTGAGGAAGTGAGGAAGACTATCTGAGAGAGGAAGGTGCCAGAGGAGGAAGGAAAGAGCACAGGGAACGAGAACGGAGCCCCCTCATGTCCTCTAACTACAGCTCCCAGGGTACCTTGCTCTATGTTCTTCAGCACCCCGGGCGACGGGGGCACCGAGCTGATGTCTGTGATGTCAGACGTGACATCAGTGAGGTCAGAGGTCATGTCGGAGCTTATGTCCGAGCTCTGCTCAGACTCCACTCCGTTGGGTTTTGTTGGGAACACCTGACGGGTTTTCTGGCGCGACCGCGAGGACGGAGTCCGAGAAACAAATCTACTGTAGGGAAGAGCCAGCTGGGTCAGCAGACTGGGCCTTTTAGTGTGGCTGACCTCACATTTGTGTGCTGGGGGGGGGCGTTTGGAGGGAGGAAATGAGAGTGTCAACACATAAATCATCAGTTTGTTTACCAAAACATGGATGAGACGCAGGAGGTTAGAGGTCAACTTACTGGTGGCGATGTTGGAGGCGGTGTAAGAGTCGGCTAAACCCGACACCTGGCTGGCTAAACTGGCCTCGCTGGCCCTGCGGTTGAAACGAAGGTGAGGGACCCCCGGTGACGTGGACGAAGGATACTGTCCATCCACGAATATATGTGAGTGAAGAGAATCAGCTGCAGAGACGAACAAACAGGAAGGAGAGAGGACGAAGAGTCAACAATTATGAAATAATAACAAACTGATTGAAGGAAAAACTGCAGTTAATTACTAATTTGGTCTCATTTACGAAGATTTGGCATCATTTGTTTCAATTTGTAAACATGCACACATCTCTCTTGTGCAGGGAGTCCAGAAACTTCTAGCTGTGATTTCTGCCAATTCCTTAATGTGATAAAGTAAAGGTCTTTAAGGGGGAAGTTAAAAGAGCTGCAAGTCAGCAAATAAATCGCTGAGATCTGAGATCGCAGCAGACGTTTCTGCAGACGATGAGACGGGTCGTAAACAAGCAAACAGTTTATTTGGAGGTCAAACTAAAAGTAAGTGAACCTGAATGTTGTTAAAAATCTGTCATTTCAAGGGTAAATGCTGTTTGCATGTTTGCACTGAAAGTAAACTGTGATGAACATTAACAGCAGACAGATTATGTTAATAATTTAACCATTTTCTTTTGTTCTCTCCTACAAAAAAGTTTAGATAAGAAGAAAGACATGAGAAAACCATTAGCACAGTTCAGTCCAAAGATAACAATATCCACCTGCAGGCTAGAGTTAATTGGATCTTTTTTTTTTTTTTAATGGAAACCAAAGTGGTTTTATGGGGATTAATGAAAGACTATTTCCTGATTAGGTCACAGACGGACAGAGTCACTTAAGTTCTTTCCTCCTGTTTCCATTCTTTGTTCTTATAAATGTCCACAAATGTGAAAATATTCCCTCATTGGCAAGTACAAGGTTATCAATACTCATACAAGTAATGGTTAATACTTTGTTTATAAGAATCAGATAGTATTAAACCAGAATTATCCTTTAAAATAAGTCAAAATCAGCAGCAGAAAAACAAACAGGAGAAAAATTAAAATTCGGAGAGACAAACGGGACTGATACACCACATGCTACAGGCTAACACTACATGCTAACAGATACACACTCTCTGCGTGCAGATGCGACGTCTGCCAGTTGAGGACGGGCACAGGGATCGATGTCTCGTTGACGGTGTTTTCAAGGCAGCGATGCGACGCTGCGCCACTGGACTCCATCAGGAGCTGAGGGTTACTCTGCACGGCATCAACTAGGAAGCCGGAGGAAGAGAAGAAGAAAGAGATGCAAAAGCTGGATGAGTCATAAACAACAAAGACTCGGCTTCATTTAGCTCAGTGTAAACCTGCAGTGAAATGTTTTGTACGTTTGTGAGGACTCACCCAAGAGAGCCGAGTGTCCGTCACCCAGAGGAAAACGCTGGTAACGAGGGACACTGAAGGGAGGCAGCAGGTGGAAGCGTTTGTCCAGCAGAGGCTCGAGGCGGGAGGCCGACGGATCGGCTGGATGAAACAGGTTATAAACCTGCTGGCAGGCCGGACGCAGAGCCGACACTGAGGAGTTAAAGAGAGATTAAAACAGAGTCAACCAAGGGATGATACATGGAAATATCATCAAAGAGCAAAACATGTTATTATGTGAAATTCAGGGCTGCTTGATCTTTGTAACTCTGGGCCAAAAGCTGGCCGCTTCCAGTTTTTATGCTAAGCCAAGATGACAAAAAGGGCACTTCATGCATCACATTCTGCAGCAAGTATTCAAACCTGCATTCATACATTTATTCAATGTGCAGAAGTGCATCAAGCTGTAAACATTACATTGATATTATATAAAGCTGACATTGCCAACTTGTAAGTAAACAGTTGCTTCATTGCTCACATGTAAGTTACAGAGCAACATGATCATTCATTTGGAGTCGTGTTTGTGTCAATAGATTTATTTAAGTCCAATATTTACTATGTTTTGGCTCTTTATTTTACCTCAACCAACTCCTGAGGGAAACAGTGCAGGTGTAAGCTGCTAAATGTTTCACTGCGTTCACCAGCTAGTCGCTAACTGACTCTGTTTGCTGCTTGCTGCTGAGCAGGTAGTGAACATTAAGCTTTTTATAGCCGTTTAAAAACCAAAACAACAAGCTGAAATAAGCTGCAGTTTCAGCCAAGGGCCTGAAAAAATAAATCCAAAAACTGTGAGAAACAAATGCCAAAAAAAATCAAAGAAATGAAAGGAACAGAAAACATCAAACATTCTGTAAACAACTATAATCATTTCTGATTAGAAATTAGTCCAGATGTTGCCCCAACAGCTGCAGATCAGCAGCCTCTGTCCTTTAAACCCCACAGGACCCACAGCACAGTCAGATTCGTGCCTGCGTGAGCTCTGACTTTCATCACGTATTTGTCTTGTCTCAGCCAACTTTTTCAGCCTTTGACATCAGAAACATGACCTCTGACCCCTGACACCTGCTGTCCAACTGGAGACACGTAAGCTCATATCTCACACAGGGACAAACGTCAGGGACCACAAATAACCACTTCCTGCTCTTCTTGTCAAAAGGAAAATTAGTGGAAGAGATCTTTTCGCTCTGAAAACCTACAGTAAGTGGATACGTAACAACCAAAACAAAATGTGCACAAAAAAAGGAAAAAAATCCTTCCTCACCATCTAACGAGGGCACCACAGTCTTCCTCAGAGCGAGCACCAACCCCAGAGGAGAGCCGAACAGGAAGAAGTCAGTCACCTCGAAGTCAAACTTTCCCAGGGAGCCTCCTTCCAGCATGGTGCTGTTACTGGAGCGGCGTGATCCGGGTTCCCCGTGGAGAACACTGGAGTGAAGACTGATGGGAGAGAAAACGTTCAGACATGCAGGGAAAAACAAACCGACAGAGAACTACTACAAAGTCTCAACTAACAAAACTCGGATGACTAAAATTTAATTTGAAGTTTATATTTTTGCCAAAGTGAAACAAACTGAACACCACATGTACTGACTCTGTGTGTCTCACCTGGACAGGAATGCCTGGTGATGTTTGATGGTGTCCAGCTCGTAGGTGGAGGAGTCGCTGCGCTTGCGTGGAAGTTGCCTCTTGGGGTCGTCGGGCCCCGTGCAGCGAGGGATGTCGATGTTACTGCGGCTGAGATGGCGGCTTCCTTCGAGGGACGGCGAGGAAGGAGAGACGCTGTTTATGACGATACCTGGAGAGAGAAGATCTGTGTCCTGAGAGACAAAGATGGAGACGACAAAAAGAAGGAAGAGGTTAAAATTTACCTGTGCAGTTTTACAGCAGCAGCATCTAATGATCGTTTGGCTTGTTTGCAATGAAATCTGGTCCAAGCGTCCACATCTCCCTCAGGAAGAACTGTTATAACTTTTTTGATCACTTAACTGTTTATCTATCTTTTTATCACCATCAGGTCAAAATTTTACTTGGTTTGTGACAAAATACGTGCACAGCTAACAAACAGAGCTAGCATTTAGCTCAAAGTACTGCTGTGCCTTGAAAACAGCCTCACAGATCCGTTAGTGTGGCTTTGGACTCTGAATCTGAAGTCCTACCTGAACACTGATGGTGCTGCCCCGTCTGCTGCTGTTCTGGCTCTCTGACACCGTCACAGAGCTGCTGCACAGGGCGTCAAACCCCAGGATTCCTCCAACACAGTCCCCAATAACACACACCTACATTAGAAAGTAAAGTATAAATACATAAACACACACGGAGCAGAAATACTGAGGCAAATATGAAGCAGTGATATGAACCTTTGCATCACACGCTCACCTGGCCATTAAAAGATGCTCCTTCTAAAGACCTTAGAAAGTCACTGTACACCTGATTGGCTCGTAAGATGACGGTCGCCACGGCGTCCTGGTACTGAGGCGCAGAGGTAGCCAACAGAGGCAGAGCAGCCAGAGGGATGTGGTCCTGACTGCTGTACAGGCAGCTCTCGTCGTAGCTGTAAGGACTCAGGCTGCAGAGCAGAAAGGACACGTTATCACCTGTCCTCACCTGTGTGTAACGTGCATGCAGCAGGTGTCACAGCAGATTGTTTTTTTTTTTAATGCTGTTGCTCACTTGGAGACGAGTGAG
>JAPZDT010000011.1:18599792-18610099 GCA_029814675.1 Acanthurus coeruleus | reverse complement strand
TGTTTTCTGTTTCTCCTCTTTACCAAGTCTCCCCTCTCATAACTTGCTTCTTTCTTAAATCCACGCCTCAGTTTGTTAGTCTCACAATAATCTGAGGGTCTTAAATCAGTGCCAGGGTTGCAGGGTGCTTTCTGTACTATTCAGGGCTGGATGTTCTTTTTAACCCCATGGGGAAGCCATGTACTGTTTTTCTCGCTCATTCCACACGCGTCAAGGCTCATTAGTTGTGTTTGAGGAGACGCGGGCAGGGAAGCAGGCCAAGTGCTTTGCATGTGTGGACAAGTGGTTCTCAACTGGTGTTTTGTGGCTTGAGCTCAAGGGTGCCCTCAATGTTAAATAAATGTTAATAAACTGAGAAAATAATCACTAGTTGCAGCCCTGATAAACTGAACACATAAATCACATGCTGCATGTTAATTCAACGCCATAACAGAAATCTGTATTCAGCATGTTGCTCAGCTTTACCTGACATACATTTATGCAACATCACAAACACCATGTCGCACATCTCCCCCCCTCTTTTGATCTCATGAAAGCATTGAAAGCTCTATAAGTAGCCCACAAGGCTAAGTGCTATGAACTCTGCTTGTATAATCAAGCACGGCAGTTTGACTGTAGAGTATGAACGCTGACGGATACACGACCAACCAAGTATGGCTGCAAACACACACACGTATTTCTTCGCTTTGCGCTCATGATTCAAAGCGTGCATCCATATTCATGGGTCACTCTAACTCTTCTGAACCTGCCCGTCGCAAAGATCAATGGAAATTTAAAACAAGAGCTTTATGAAACAAATATCAAACAACAGCTGCAGGCTGCATTAATGCACCTCATGACCTGTCCACGCTTCTTTTCATGAGTGATCTCTGACTGCACCCTCGCTCCCTTAAAAATCAAATGCCCGGGTGCCGTGAGCGCGATGCATAATCCTCTGGCTACTCAGCAGCAGGGAACTGCCAAGTTCCAGGCTTGGGCGACTATGGTGACATAATAGGGCTTTAAATACATAGAATTAATTTTATTCTGGTACAAAAGATACTTTTTGACCCTGAGATTTACTTTGTTGCCTGTTGTGGGGAGTGTTGCTCATTTGATTGGCCCAGAAATTTAACTTTACCACTCAAAAAGCATAAATAAACTCACTCACAGCAATATAATGGGAGACACAATATAGTTAAGTCTAAAAATTCTTAAAACTGGTTGCAAGGATTCAATTAAGTCCATTTAAGGATCTGTAAAACATGATATTCCTCACCAGCCCACTAGTTGTCCTCAGTGTGTTTGTCTGTCTGTCCTTCTGTCTGATTTTGTGTTTTGAGCAAGTTAAGATGTTTTTTCCCCCCAACCTGCTTCACAAGTCTGGATTTAAACCTTCACTTTCTGTGTCCAAAATCCTTAAACTCAAGGTTTCCCTCTGTGTTATGAAAGAATCTTTCAATGAAGTTAAACTTAAACCAATAACTTCTACTGTTTTATGTTGTCTGACATTCCCATTTAAAAAAATGACATTTAAGTAGCCAGCAGTCGGCTTCTAAACCAAAAGTTCAGTCCAGAAACAAGCACTTTTCAAATGCACCTCACACTTTTCAACATTATATTTAAGAGTGTAGAAGAAATCAAAAAGAAAAGTCTCAGTTATTCCCTAAAAACAGCTGGGTGCTGCAGTTTTTAATAAATGTACTCAGAGAAAAATCTTGCAGATTAATGCAAATTTGGTGCTCAGGTAATGAAGGAATGTGTCACAGTGCAACAGCGTGGCTTGTTGCAGAACAATGGAGCTCAAAGGCACAAAGGAATAAGATAAGTAAGACTTTGGCTACACAGAAAAAACTTGCTGGAGGGATCATTTCGTTGCTGGTTTTGATTTTTGCATACGCTAAAGATTTGTTGACGATTAGAATAAGTCAGTATTCGGACTTGGTCTTTGCCATTTGGTTGAAGAATATTATACAGGATCAAAAAACTAATCTGATGAAAGCAGGAAAAAAATCAGATTGTAAAGAGAAGAAAACACACAGGAGAGCGGCAGCGAACAACTCCCACTCAGATGCACCACTGAACAAACATATTGACAGAAGACCATTTGTCTGCAGCTCCGAGCAGAACCCACCTGAGGCCGTAGAGAACGGTTCCATCTGGATGCAGGCGGATCATGCGGTTTTTGACGGTGACTCCGTGGACGAAAGACTTCTTGTCGTTGAGGAAGTAGGTGTCCGGGACCCACAGCTGGTCTGCAACCCTGTTATCCAGGGTCAGGTTTAAGGGGATCCCAATGTAGGCTAGACGCTTGTCCCTCCAGTACTGCTGGAAGTACATGGTCAACGTGTAGTCCTGTGATACAAACAGAGGGAAAAGACTCCAAAAAGTCACATTTGATTCATACTACGTCTTTTATTCTTGTCATTTTATCTAAACAGACAGCAATTCAAGTGCTGCAACACTGAACGAGCTGCTGCAGATCTCATAAACAATCTTAAATCTTCGCTCTGCCCATTCCTCACTGTTATTGCTACTGAAATTTATATGACATGACACAGCATCCTGTGATGAAGTGTGAGTCGATTTTTTTCACGCGTTATAGTCGAATTCTCAGAAGTGCCTTTGCCCTTCCTTCTGGAAAACGGCTACCCATAAAGCAATGTGCCACCGTACAACAAGCAGGTAGGCGGGCTGACTCATGGAGCTGCAGCTTTGGAGGAAAAGTTCATAGAAAATTTCACCTAAAACATCAACAGTTGTGTTTTCCAAGTAGAGACGCAGTGATTCACAAAGCCTTTGAGTTAAATTGTCATTGAGCTCAAAGGCTTTTTAAATATATGTTGCCTTCAATCAATTCAAATCAGATTATATTTTCACAGCTACAACCGGTTAACACTTTTTCTTGCAAATAAAGTGAATTATTCTAAACTCCATCCTAGTTTTTTGTTTGCTCAGCTCCTGTTACTTCTCTCCTTCAGGGATTTAAATCAAAATAGGGGCTTTAAGTAACAATATCATGTACTATCCTCTGAGTTTTTTGAAGTAACAGGTATTTTCTACGAACCAAAATGCAATCAAAAACAAAACGACTCATTCTCGAAGACTCAAGTGTAGTATAGAAAGGCTCTGTATTTTTTTATGACCACTTCCTGTTCAGGCATCCATAGCTCTTAGCAGGTCAAGCTAGTTGTCACTATGGGACTGTGTAACATCAAGGGCTGCACCAAATGTCATGCTTTTATATTAATATATATACATATATATATCATAACATCCACTTGATAGACTGATAACCATTAAGTGAAAATTACATGCTGCGCTGCGAGTAGTTTAAACTGGGAAATGCTGATCACTGGTCAACCCTAGTGATTATCTTCATTTTCATAAAATATTACTTTTCGTGCTAGCTTCTGATTAATTGCAGTGGCCTTGTGTTGTGGATCCTGCGCAACTTAATTATTTATAATAATGATTCATCTTTAATGATTTCTAGGCAAACTGGCAGCGTGGCTGCAGGGAGGCAATTTTTTATTTGTCAGCCTGGAAAATTAATGACATTACCATCAGTTCTCTGCTATGCTTTGTGTTTAGTCCTATCCCCCTGGTTATTATTACCTGTTCTGCATCATTATGCTAGCATTGTTACTGTGAGCACGTTAGCATGTTAGCATGCTCTGCTGTGCCACTACTCATGATGCTTTATAATACCTGAATAATCTGCTGCCATATTAGTCATTGCTAACACTTCGCTGCTTGCAGACGCTACATTTTTTACAAATGCGCTGGTTCGTTGTTGCTTTTCTGTAAAATCACTTGAGTGTTTGCAAACATTCGAGAGTTCATTTAAGATTCTGTATCTCTGTGATACAAAGCCTTTGCCATCTGGCACCTCAGCCTGGCATTAAGTACTGGCAAGCAGCACTGAAAGTCCAGACACGAGGATGCGATTTGTCCTTTAAAATCAAACATTTTTTAAGGTTGTGCAAGTTTTAAAAAAAAGAAAAAAAAACAGGACATCTAGCAAGTAAATGTTTTTGTTTTGCAGTGATTCAAGTTGTATTTGACTAAAGCAGAAGCAGCAGTGGAGATAGATGGAGCCCCTCCCTCCCTCCTTCTTTCCACATAACATAATCCACTTACCCAAGCTAACACTCTCTCTCTCTCTCTCGGGGCAATGCCATGATCTCCCCTCTGCCCGCTGTGGCATTGAAAAGAAACCAACCGGCACCAAGCTGGCACTGGCAAAAGCACACGTCTGTTGGTGCTGCAAATTTTTAAGTTTCACATCAAACCCGAACAGAAATGAAGATAAAAATAAAAAAAAAACACCAGCCACTGCAATGAGCATGGCCTCCTAAAAACAATGTCCATGTGTTACGTAACTGAAATAGTTATTTCTCTGTTTGCAAGCCCCACTTGCACTCATCTCAACATTGTTACTAATGCCTGGAAAACACTTGAGGTTTTTGCATTTTCATGAGATAACTAAAGAACAGAATGAAATGCAATTTCAGGCACTTGACTCGGCATGTTAATTATTCATTCCTTTATTTCTGCTAATACTCAGACTCCATGAAAATGTTTTCCACGTTTGGTTTGCACACAGAGATGTGAACAGGGAAGATCTTAGTCAGCACAGGATCCAGATTGGTCACACAGCATGAGGAGGAGAGAGCGGCAACACTGAGCCATAAATGTACAGTATAGTGGTGGAACCATGGCCTTTAACCATGGAGCCATTGTTGGAAGAAATACACTGATATTTAAAAAATCTGGTGTTAAGATAAAAGATACCTTTTGCAATTTCTATGATCTGTTTATGCCATGTTGAGATGTTCAGCAACCCGTTGATTCAGTGATTTTCTCAGAGGTTCATAATAAATCTAAAGGCATGTAGAGCTGAAAAACAGCCCTTTATATTCAAAAATTAAATGTTAAATTGCTTCTTCTCAAATTGTTTTTAGAACTAAATATGACTAAAAGCAAATGAGAGTTTGGAGGATCGTGTCCTTTTCATTAACTTTTCAAAAACCAACAGCACATGAGCAAAGAAATTTAAAATATGTTGTGTTCATCTGATCGTACATGAGCTAAAAACGTTAGCATATCCAGATAACTAGTTCACTCCCACGTTAACATCATTTCTAAGGCAAACAAGCAAAGCATTGACATTTTTTGTGGGTTTACAGGTTTGTTAAATAGAAATGAAACTGTTGAGGAAGAAACACATCCAATGCGTCGCACTTTCCTGCTCTGTGGAAGCTACCAGCGCTAAGCTAACGTTAGCGGAAGGTTTTTCCCACGTGACAGGCGTAGCGACAGCTGGAGGTGTTTGGGATCGTAGTGAACAGTCAGCTCGAAGCAGCCTTGTTACAAATGCAGACAGGAAGTGTGATGTGGATTTTCATGTGCACTGACTGACAGAATGATGTCTTGCAGCCAACCGTGACTGCTTTGACAACCATGCTTTGGAAGGTGAGTCTCTCCGTGTGTGTCGCTGTGGGCTAAACACACCACAGTTTGTTTTGTGGACTCAAACAAAGCAAAGAATCAAAAAAAAAAAAGCACTTCAGCTCTCTGTGTCTGCTCTGCCTGCATCTGCAAACATCTGCCCGCCACGTTCATCCCCGCTTCGTGTTTGTCCACCTGTTTGTGTTTGTTTACCTGTAGCATTCACCTGCATTTGTAAAGTCACCTCTGACCGTAGACCTACAGGTTTCATCTGCTCTTTCGACGTCTCGAGGCCTTTAATTAACCTTGTTTTGTTCGTTCATGTGTCGTCTTTCAGTTGCAGAGGCGACTGCAGGGTCCACCCTGGATGGAGGGAACATAGCGCTGGCCATCTTCATCCTGGTTCTTCTTCTCTCCGTGCTGCTCGGAGGGGTTTATGTTTACGTCACACGGTAAGATCCGGAAAAGGCTGCAGAGCCGAAACCTCCGTGTCATTGTTTGGCAGGAGGTTTGTGTTAAATAGATTATTCAGGACTATGAACCAATTAAAACACAATATCTGCTGACCAAGCTAAGCTAACTGGCTGCCGCTGTAGCTTCATTTACATTGCTGACATGAGAGTATTTATATTTAACTATACAAGGAAGTGAATTAATGTATCAGTGTTGAAGTTTTCCTTCCAACAAAGCAGCTTAATAGTTCTAATCAGACTGGATTTGGTGGATTAAACACTGACTCACATCTGATTTAAAGTGAACACAGTTTCAGTTTATGGAGGTATAAAATTAGAATTTTATACGAAACAAAACAAGCAAAGAGGAATTTATGTTTGCTATATTTTTAAAAATGAATAACAAGCAATTCCAAGCCACTTAAGAGAAATAGCATAAAAACTCAGCACTGTTACAATCAAATGTATAATTCAGATTCTCTCATTTGTCTGAATCCAACATGAAGTTTTATTCCACTGATAAAAAAACTTCTTCTCTGTCTTTAAAGTTCAGATGAAGAATTTATTCTTGATCATCAAACACTGACTGTCCTGAACAAACTCAGCTAAATGTCCACCTACAGCTTCCTGTTGAACCGTTCCTTCAGCTAAATGCTAATGTCAGCATGCTAACATATAACAGTGACAATGCTAGTATGCTAAAGTTTAGCAGGATTAATGTTAGCATGTGCATTTTCTCAGTTTAGCTTCTTAGCATGCTAACGTTTGCTATTACGATGAAAAAACTGCAAAGATCAGCTGTGACATAAAATGACTGACAGTGTCACACTGAAGCATTTAATGCTGTTTTCCTCGTCCTGTCCTGTAGGTGCCGATATCACTCCAACCTGAGGCTTCCTCTGATCTACCCCCACCCTTACCGACAGATCACTGTGGAGACGGAGTTCGACAACCCGCTCTATGAGACAGGAGGGGTGAGTACGTTTAACACCACGTTACTGCCCGTAAAGCCACAAGGTGAACCTTTACTCCACTGTTTACTGCATCACACACACACACACGCACACACACACACACACACGCGCGCGCACACACACACACGCGCACACACACTCTGCTAACCCTGCCTCCGTCTCTTCCGTTGCAGGACACTCGTGAATATGAAGTATCGATATGAGAAACATCACAACAGAGACATTTGTGAAGCAGCGAGACCGAGCGCCCCGTCCTGACTCCTCGTCCTCTCCTCCCTCCTTCTCCGCCCTGGAGGAGGCGATGTAAATACAAATAGATGATGTCCAGCCCCTTCTGCCGTGAGACGACGCAGCGATCGATCCTGTTCTCTCCTCCTTTGACGCGACGGCTTCTGAAGACACGATGGGGGGAAAAAAGAGGAGAGGATACGTGAAGCAGGAGAGGAGGAGGCGTTTGAACCCGTGTGGATCAGTTTCGCTGTGAGATGATGGGAGATGGAGGACGGAGGGGAAAGACCCAAAAATCACCCGAGAACATCAAACGTGGTGAGAAAAGACGAGGTGTTTGGTGTGGAGGAGAGAAGGGGAAGGAAGTGGGGGACAGGACACAGAATGAAGCACTTTTTAGTCATTTCAGTCACGAGACTCGAGTGAAAACTTCCTGGAAGATAAATAAGAGAGAAACAAAGTTAGAATCATTAAGATTTTCATTAAATCGAACCCCATTTTTATACTTTTTTGTGTGATTGTTTTGTTTTTGGGGGGGATTCACGGGGAATGAGGCGTGCATGTCGTCCACTGTCACTGTTTTCAGCCTCTCTGTTTACTGAACGCATCAACTCCCCCTGCAGCTCCTCCACAATAAAAGACCTAAGCTGGGGAAAGACGGGGTGACTTTTATTGTGAAGCAGCCACAGGAAACAGACCGTTAGCATCTTTTTGTCCTGATGTCAGAGCTCACTCCACTGTTGTGGATCCAGGAGCAGCGACATATCGGACGTTTTTCATCAGAAGAGAAGTCTGAAGTGTTTTAGAGAGTAAAGGAGGAGGTGCGAACGTCGAGCTCCTCGGCAGGTTAACCAGCGTTACTTCGCCCTGCTGCCGCGCGGAAAGTTGCTTATGAGTATCAGCTGATGCTGAGAAAAAGACTTGTCTTTGTAAAAGAAGGTGCGTTTGTTTCGCTGGGCTCATTTGTTCGACGTGTTTCACACTGAAAGTGAAACTGCTTGTGTTCATTTGCCCCAAACAGCCAAAGTACCAAGTAAACGTTAGCTGTTAGCTAGTTAGCAACAAATAAAGAGAGTTCAGTTCTCATTTGTTCCTTCAGTCTCTCTTAACTTCTCACATGTTCGTTAATGAAGCTGGTTTCGGTTCAGTTGACTCAGTGACTTGATGAACTTCATTCAAGTTTACTTATCATTCTCTCTGAAACATGAAGGTATTAAAGGAACGGATGTGGAGATTTCACCCTCTTAGCTCTGAGTTTCTCCCTCTCATCTCACTCTCATTTTCACCTCGATGATTCTACGCACTTTAAAATATTTTTTTAAGAATCTAGGAAAGGTTAACAACTTCAAAACCTTCGCTGATGTTAAAACAATAACACAAAGAGTCACAACTGATCGTGACTGCGGTTCAGGATGTTCAGTCGAACAGCTTCACAGACGTCCCTTTAATGATGAAAGTCAACGGGGAAGATTTTTGGTTGCAGTATCAAAAGTGGCCACTAGGAGGATTTGGCAGCTTGGTTGAGTGTCTCCAGAAGTTCTTCTTTTCTGAAAACAGCAGGTGTCATCAGTCAAACCAGGACTGAAACTTTAAGGATTACAACTTTCATTGTTTTTGTGGATAAATTGGCTTTAAATAAATAAAGTTGGTTGATTTTCAGTTCGGCGTCACTCGCCACAGAATGATGACAACAGGAAGGAAATAACAGTCAGTGGCTTCCTTCTTCGCCAGTTATTCAAACACAGGAGGGAAATCTGTCTCCTGTCCCTGAACTCCCCCCCCCGACCGCCTGCAGTCGCCGTCGAGGCTTTTTACTCCCGCCGGTCCACCTCTGGCCTTAGCTGTAGTGAAGTGCTATTTAAACTCCGACCTGAGGGCCGGAGCAGTGCTGATGTCTTATTTCTCACATGTAGTTAGAGTGCTGACAGTCGTAGACGAGCCTCAGAGTCTCCAGGTCTGAACCGGCGGCGGATTAAAAAGAAACACGCTGGAAAGCGTGTTGCAGATGTGCAGGCTGCAGATGTGAATAGCGTAGCTGTAGTTGAACTGACCGATCTTTGAGTGCAAAGCTCAATCAATCCACAAGATGATGTATTTATTTTGATGTACTGTATATGTGATGTTTTATGCAAATTAATAAATGTACATTTTCATTATGAGAAGACAAATGTCAACAGTTTCCCTAAATAAATGGTAAAACTTGAATAAAAAGTACAAAAGACTTTGTAAATATCGAGCTGCTCTGCTGAGTTATTTCATTCCTTTTTTCAGATGTGGAGAAATAAAAAGCACATTAGCTTTAGCGTTAGCTGTTGTTGTGTGTTAGCAGGTTTTTAAAGGTCTGTGCAGAAAATGTGAACAGACTGAGTGTGTTTTTGATCCACATCACTTTCTTTGTTTCTCTTAATGACATCAAATATAGACATTTACACATTTTTTTGTTTTCATCTGTAAATCTTTGTTATAATCCAACCTGTTCAGCTCAGATGAAAGTCACTTCACCAGGTTTCGTGTAGCAGAAACGTTGCTTCAGGTCGGATGCAGGTGAGGTCACCGAGTGGCTGGATGATTAGATCAAGTGGCTCCTCCTGTCTGCCGTCTGCTGATAACGCATGCAGCCTCCATTGATTTATGTTTATGTCCGTTCTGTCTGCATAATCACACAAAGTGAAGAGGACGTTCTGTGTTTTCTGAGAACACTGAGGGACTATCGATGTTCAGGAAGAGGAACGAATGGATCGAATTTATCATCTGTGTTTTTAGAGACACGCAGTTTTTACGGCACAAATTCTTTTCTTTTAACGTTGCTCTGACAAACTTAATTTCTGGATGATGTTGCAGCTTTTTTTGGGAGTGAATGAAGCGTCAGATTTATCTCCTGCAGCAGAGTAACGGGGGGGCGGGGAGGGGGGGGGATAAGAAGCACTTAGAGACCAGAGACCAGGTTCACATCCTGAGTCTGTTTCTGGGTTTAAGCCTCGTGAAAGAACGAGGTTCCTTTGCAACAGAAGAACCTGCAGTTTGAGTCTGAAACACGACACTTTCTCTCATGAAGCCAAATGGACTTTTACGTTATTGAAAGTCATGAGAAACAGAAATCAGTGTGTTTGTGTTGATCGGAGAAAACAGAGAAATGCCTGTTTGAGATGGCATCATATTAATCACACCTCTAAGTTATTTATTCATTATATAAATTAGTTTTTCTTTACTTTTGCTGCTG
>JAPZDT010000011.1:18565996-18577133 GCA_029814675.1 Acanthurus coeruleus | reverse complement strand
TGTCTGTGACAATCAATGAGAAAACTTAAACCCTCCTCAAGTTTTTACAAGAATACAACTTCACACAAATGTCACAGTTTTTCAGGTCGTGCTTTGTTTCAGGATTTGTCGCTGCTTTTCAAATTGTGTCATCTCATTGTGCCTTTTTTCTCTTAATTTTTGGACTTGAGAATTAGCAACACTAGCTGTCTATCTTTCAATACTAGCAAAAAACAGTAGAAAAAAACTATTTATTTTTTCTTTTTCTTTTGATGATTACTAAAAATCTAGTTGAAATTTGCACTTCATTTGACTTCTGCTTTCTATTTTTATACATTAAAGAACTTTACGATGACGTATTGGAGGGACAAGGGAACACCTGCAGAAAAACTGAATATGGGTTTTGCTACATACGGGAGAACATTTCAACTGTCTACTCAATCCAGTCAGGTTGGAGCACCGATAAGTGGTCCCGCTGCTGCGGGTGCTTTTACGAGAGAGGCCGGCTTCTGGTCCTACTATGAGGTGAAACTGGCAACGGACAGTTTTATTTATCGACTTGTTAGATAATGTTTTATTGTGACATGTTTTATTGTGAAGTCATCCCAGAGATCTTAAATAAATTGGCTTAAAAGTTGAAATTTATCCCTCTTTGCAGATTTGCACTTTTCTCCAAGGGGCCAGTGTCCACTGGATTGAGGACCAGAAAGTTCCATATGCCTTCAAACAAAAGCAGTGGGTCGGATATGACAACAAAAGAAGCTATGAGACTAAGGTAGTGATGTGTCTCTATAAAAATAATGCTCAGTTCCTTTTGTCAGATATCTGACATCTAAGACACATCAAAAACAATGCTAAAGTGTTTCTATTGTTGTTTATTCAGGTCCATTACCTTAAAACAAACAGCTTTGGGGGAGCTTTTGTCTTGGCTTTAGATCTGGATGACTTTAATGGAGAGTTCTGCACACAGGGAAACTACCCCCTTATTCAATATCTCCGCACACTTTTAGCTTCTGGTAATAAGAAAATTTACATGTTGAAATATTTTCTTTATTAATCCCCAGAGAATTCTCTTGACTTTTGTTAACTGTAGTTTTAAAGACTGCTAACAGTTTACCATTATTTTTCTGCAGATCTATCTCCCCTTCCAACTACAGCAACCAATCCAAATGTAGTAACTCCCACTTCAAACAAAGATCAACCTGACACCAGACCTACCACTACCTCTCCTAAAATCCCAGATGACAACTTCTGTGCAACCAAGATTGGTGGGATTTATGCTAAACCTGATGCCCCGGGTTCCTTTTACAGTTGTGCCAACGGCATCACCTATATTCAAAACTGCCCAGATAATTTGGTCTTTCGAGAAAGCTGCCATTGCTGTGACTGGCCCTAATGCATTTCACAAGCTGCTGGTACAAACTGCAAGCAAAAAATCAGCATCCCTGTGGATTTACAATACCATAAGTGTGTTTTGTGTGAAGTTTATTTCACAATATGAATGTTAATTTAATGCAAATTATATTTTTTCCCCTAAAGACAGGTAATTAAACTTCCAGAAACCAGTTCCAGAAAGTTTTAAGATTTATTATTTTATTTTCTCATGCAAAGTTTCACATGTCACACAGGTGTGTAGGATTTAGTGGTAATAAGTGGTGAAGCAGTAGATTGCATCCTTCATCTACCATCAAAACATGAAAGAGAACCTATGGTGGCCCCAGACTTGGGAACAATGCAAAGCGCCTTCTTATAGGCCAGTTTTTGGTTTGTCCAAGTATTTGTAATGTGGTTCATAAATCCTAATGTCAAACTTCATTCCAGTCCACAGCAGGGCTGTGTTTGTAAGAAGTTAACCTTTACTGTTATGCCCTCAAAAGAATGTTGCCTCCCTTTTGTTACAGCTGTACTTGAATGCTGCCAGCTGTGTAAAATATGAGCATACATCTTTATATGTATTCGTCTATTAAACAGGTGCAGCAGAGTGTGTGTCATGCTCTTTCTATGACGTTCTGTTACCTTTACTAATTAAACAACAAGGCAGGGTATGGCATAACAGATGAATGACATCTTGGTTACCTATTCTCAATCACACCCAGTCAGCAAAATGTCCTGAAGTGCTTCTCATGAAGTGTTTGCAGCCTGTTTTTCTTCATATCAGCCCTGCTGCAGCTTTGATCTGTTTCAACCTGTCAGCCACACACGTACGGAGCACTCAACACCCTCTTGTGTCATAATAACAGAAGTTGGCAGGGAAATGTAAAGTGAAAATAGTGAAAGAGATGCAGGAAAGCAAAAAAACAATAAAAAAAATAGGCTTAACATAATATTTTTAACCAAACATTGCTGTCTCTTAAAGTTTAGGACCCATCTAGGTTGAGCTTTAGGGTCAGGTGAACACAAATTAGATTAGAATGCAAAGATCACCATATAAATTTGGCCAGACTGTTTAAATCCCCTATAACTGTTGATATAATCCCCCATGGTATTTTGTAACAGCTCCTACTTACTTAAAACTCTTTTCACATATACTTACAGTAGGTATATACAAAAAATATAAACGATGCCAGCATGCATTTTACTATGCTGAAGGCAGATAAGAAGAGCCAATGTGGAGCCTGTTATCCAAGTTATTTCAATTATATTTCTGTTATGTTACATAACAAACATGGATTCATATTTTAACCCAAAACAGGGTCTTTTCCGAAACCTAACCAAGTGGTTTTATAATAATATTCCTTTAATTGAAATTACAACCCCATGTTTAACCCAAGGTGTCACTAGATAGAGTAGACATTTCTTCAGGTTTCTTTTTCTCCTCTGTTTTTTAGGCATTTTATTTTGAAAGTAAATTAATTGAAAAATTTATATTAGCATGCAGAAAATTGATAATATCACCAGGAGTTATCTGGGTATTAAATAGCTTAAACAGGATCTATAATAACTGCACTAAACTGTCAAATCTTAAGGAGACCTCCGACCCCTTGCTCAGAAAATTTGGGTTTACATATAAGTACATGTTCTTGCTGCTTTTCTCTCCCATAGTTTCTTGAAACTTCTACAAATGTTTTCCTAAATTCATTTAACGTAACTCGAGACAAAGGATCATCTTCCATCTTCCACTGATGAAACATGACAAGAATTCCCTGAGATATTGTGCACAGACCTGGACAGCTAATAAACACAGTGTCAAGAGCTTCCTTTTGAAAATCTAAAAAGAAAATTTGTCCCATATTCTTTATGTCTTCTTCATTACCCAATTCTCTTCTTCACATTCATTGATACATTTTCCCTTTCACTTGTCCACTATCTACTGCTCTGCTGAACTCTTCCACTACTGTAATGTGTTTATTTTGATTTATTTTCATCATGTTTTGTTAAACTATCTGGTGTGTATTAGTTTAATATTTTTATTCTTTTGTTACCTTTTTTTTTTTCTCAAGTTAAGGGGAGGTCTATTTCAACCGTCACTTACAGACTCAACCTTCTCTGCATGGCACGAAAAAGGCCTACAGATTTTTCAAGACTTGTATAAGGACGGTATTTTTCGTACCTTTGCAGATCTGTCAAGAGAATTTCACCTTTCGCCCTCTCATCTTTTTCATTACTTTCAAATTAGACACTGTGTTAAATCTCTGTTTCCGACTTTTCCAGCCTCTCCTCCAAAGCAACTCTGGGATGAGTTTTTCAACTTAAAACCCCTTCAAAAATCACTAATTTCTAGAGTTTACAACAAACTTCCGATGGATGACAGTTCACCAGACATCAAAGTTGGGGCTGCCTGGGAGAGTGAGCTGGGTTTTAACTTGGACGATCACTGGTGGAATGCTGCTCTTGATCTAATCCATAAAAGTTCAACTTGTGCTCATCTCACACTTATACAGTTTAAGGTATTATTTAGGATCCACTTTTCTAAAGCTTGGCTGTCACAAATTTATCCCAACATTATTGACAGTTGTGATAGATGTCATTCTTCACCCTGCAATCTAACCCATATGTTCTACTCCTGTCCTTTATTATCTTCTTTTTGGCAAAACTATTTTGATTCAATGTCAAAAGTACTCTCAATAACTATAAACGTTTCTCCCCACATCGCCATATTTGGGCTTCCAGAGAGACACGATCGATATACTTTCAGTCAGCTAGATGTTCTAGCTTTTACCTCTTTAATAGCAAGACGCCGTCTCCTTCTTCACTGGAAATCTACGAAGGTTCCTTCCAACACACAGTAGCTTAGTGATACCATGTGCTTCCTAAAGCTAAAGAGGATAAAATGCTCACTGAGATGTGACTCTGATAGATTTTATAATAAGTGGCAATCCTTCTTAACATTTTTTAGCTCTCTTCAATCTGTCCCTTGACTAATGGACTCCCCCACCTGTGCCCTCCCCTTGTCTTTTTTTTCCTTAATTATTATTATTATTATTAATATTATTTATTTATGTATTTCTTAATTGTTTATTAATTAATTAATTAATTGTTTATTTTCACCTCTACTTGTATTTACAGCTTTATTGTTGTTTTATGTATGTATGTGTGTGTGTATATGTGTATAGATATGTGTATGTGAATATATGTATATATATACTACTATTATTTATGTTGTTTGGTTTTTTTTGTTTGTTTTTGTATGTTTTTTTCTTTCATTCAAGCACTGTTGTTTTGTTTTGTTGTGGTATTCTAGATTTAAGCAACAACATCTTTATATAAAGAAAAAAAATAGTAGGGTGATAGTGATACTCTGAGATTTCTACATGCCCATTGTCATGTTTCTACAATATCATTGTGTTTTTCATAGTGGAACTTGTATTGTCCTTCTTTTTCATGTATCACTCTTCTAATAAAAATATTAATAAAAAAAAAAAAAGTTAAGGGGAGGTCTGCTGTGGGAGCCTGTTGCTTTGGAACTGTGAGTCAGATTAACAATGTAGTAGGCAGTTGCGCCCTACTGGGTGTGTGTGCAATTTGTGTGGTTGTTTTATAACATTGTTTTGGGACATGCCTTATTGATTATTATCATAAGTCAATGATTGCTTCCTTTGTCATTAAATGTAACCTTACATACGGGTGTGTTTTTGTTGGTTTATTTATAAACACTGTGTATTAAGAAACAGCTTTCCTGGTGCTGCTGCTCATTGCTATGAAGAGTTATGACATTTCTTGCATCATATTGTGATCATGTTTTAAATATATTTGATGATATCCGGAAGTGTATAATAACTCAGTGGAACAGCAGATGAATACAAGCATTTAAACTAAACATGCCAGAGATAATTCTGTAGTTACTGAATGTATGTATGTATATGTTTAAGATGCTGACAGGCAAATACAAGCAACTTATAGCTTCCAATGAGAATTATATTATGATATAAAACAAATTGGGCTGTTGTTTGTTTTGTGACCTCTGTACTTCTTTCTTACCTTAATCTTTCATAATCAACTGTTTTTGAATAGTCTGAATGAGACTAAAGCATATATTAATACTAACGTAGGTTTCTTTCAGTCACCCCGTAAAAATGAAAGAAATAGCACAGTTCCAATTAACTGTCTTGTTGCTTTGCAACATTCCAGTATAGCATTTATTGCCCCATCCCATGTACTGTCCACACCCTGCCAGCTGCCTACCTGATTTAAAAATGCACGGCCAGGCATCTCTTGGTCTTCCATTAGTCACTGCGGAGAGGCTTCTTTCTACGCTGTAGTTGTAAGTATTCCTTTCATTCATTTTACTAAACCATATTTTTACCAACTTTTTTATTGATGCCACGTATAATGTTACACCTGCTCCATCATTCTAACTCACTAGCTAAACACCTGTTATGGAGAGTTGTTAATCGGTCACTATAAAGTCTTTTCAGTTTGTTGTACCTTGTGTGATGATTAGTGCAGCATTTATGTACATGTTGTGTTCATTTCCAAGTTTAAAAGTGGTATTGTTCATAATATGGAAATTAATTAATAAAACTTCATTGACAATGAGCGACCAACCTGCTCAGTTAGAACAGATTTCTGATCAGATTTTCGCTAGGATTAAAAGACATGACATAAAATAGGAGTAATCAGGGATATCCAGGCTAGAGAGCTGCTGAAAATAACAAGTTGCTACGCATCTATGATTTGAGTGATACTGTATACCAAAATATTTAAGTGATACCGCTGAGGGATTTGAGTGATACCACTATCAAAATATTAGAATATGGGTGGCTGCTGCAAACCTCATCCTAATATTTTGACATGTCACAGCTGTTTTGTCACTTTTTTTCCATATTTTGATCACCTGTTTTCTAAACTATATCCAGGTGTTTTAGGTGTTAAAAATGTGTGCTTTAAATTTTTGTAGGTTCTTCATTGTTTCCAGCTGATGTTCACTGTGTAAATCTTTACCTGGTGACCCGATTAATGTAAGTATAAATACCATGGCTTGGTTAAAAAGTGATCAGAGAATGTTTTTTAACAGATACTCAGTTTTAACTATGTGATAGCACAATTAATCTTTCTGGAGAACAGGAAGTAATGATTGAGTAATAACCACCCACAACACATTATCTGCCCATACTTGTTGAATAAGGATAGCTACAATCACGAGTTTTTGTTTAGCTTAACATAGCTTGATACTATTTTTTTCAAAATACTTTGGTTGTAAAATTGTTCATTTTACCATCACAAGACTACAAAACACTATTGTAAACACTGTTCTGTGTCCTAGATTTACCTCGTTGTTTATTTAGTCAATTATGTGCACATGAACTGAGCTTAATACAGCAACAAATTAAATTTCTCATTAGAAAGTAAAGTTATACAGTATTTAGTAAATACAGGTAAGTAACAGGTAGCATGTAAAATAAAAATACAGATTTAAGATGAGAATGTTACACTCTAGTTTAATTTTATTCAGTATAGTTTTCATGGAGTCAAGCTGCGAGTGCAGCTTAATTAGAATGACCCTCCTATATTTTATTGAGAATGAGACAAGTAAAGAAACATCTCTGAGGCCACTAATAGTTTTTGTTCTGACCTAGAATTCATAAGATGTGCATTACAGATTTCAAATGTTTTTTCTAAAGCAACACTTGGTTGGCTATTTTCATTATTTTGCTTACATTTTTTTGTTGCATATTAATTTCTAGTTTCTATTCTTTCTGTCCTACCTTTTCACATAGAAACAACATGTGCAAGCTTACTTTAACTGCAGGTAAGGCACACTGTTCAAATGAATGTTATAAACTGGACTTACTTGTTAAGCTTCATTTATTTAACCAAATACTGATCCTGTCTGTCACTTTGCAGGTCTCTGCAGGAGCTTCGTCCAACCGGACAAAACGACCCTGATGATGTCACAGTGATGTAATCTGGGTTAACTCAGCTCTGGTTTGAGGACTACAGATTAAAGGAAGGAAGCCTGTGTTTCCACTTTGGGATGGAGACTTTTACCAAAGCTAACAATGCGATGCAAATAAACTGAATTATGGGAAATGTAGTATGAGTGTTTTTGGAGCTTTTCTAAACTCCTGAAAATAAAAAAAGGATATTTCAGCCTCAGCTGCTTCAGTTTTAACCATTATTATTTATAAAAGTGTAACATTAAACCACTGAAGGACCTTTAAACGTGTTGGTTTCTTTCTTACACCTCAGTTTTTAACTTCAGGGCTGTTTAGAAACAGCTGTACACTCTTTAAAGTTTCTCAAAACTTGGGTTAAAATCTTGACATTTTTTAAACCGTCAAACATTTGTGGCTAAAAGGACAAAAATAAATGCTAAAGTCTTAGAAAAACACATTATAGCATCTTATATTCATGGATTCAAGACTTTTAAACTTTGTTGTTTTTCTTTATCAGGACTGAGCAGGTTTGTTTGGTTTAGATTTGACTGAAAGTGACCTTTGTGACCCCTGACCCCACGAGGACACACACACACACACACACAGACACACACACACACACATATTGAAACAGGGCACATCGGAGTTACCTGGTCTGTGCTCGGTGTGTCTGAAATATCATTCATGCTTCGGCTCTGTGCGTGATCTGAAAACCAACCACATACTTACAGTTAATATTAAAAACACGACACACCATCCAATAATAAACCATCCAGTCTCCGAAACAACGAAGAAACCGGAGTTTCAGTGTCTGAGCTGAGTGATTTTGTTCTGTAAAATCTCAGTAAAGATGCAAGATTCAATTAAAAGGTCATAAGAGAAACAGACGACATTCAAGTGAGTCTGCAATATAAGACAGAATTTCTCCGGTTGTTTCTGTGGCAGATTAATCTTTAATGACTTATTTTCTTTTTTTTTTTCAAAGTAGATTTGATAACAAATAAAACCGAACAAAAGGAGACCCTGAACACACCACACAGAGCTCCAACAATCCTCCCATAATCCTCTTCAACCACACGGACTCACAAAAGAAATTAACGTACGTTCACACAAAAGAGCCAAAATCTCAAACACAAACACACTTTACGTCCGGCACGTTGAGTTTAAACACACACAAGCATCTTCAGTGTTGAATCATGCAGTGACATGCAGAGTCAGCTGGGATCAGTGTGGATTCAAAACAGCACCAAGTAGAGAAACGCTGTAAAAAGTGAGAGTCTGCAGTTCAAAATTTGATCAAAAGCTGTTAAAACTGAGTGTAAATCAGATCTCTCATTAAAGGAAAAGTAGAACCTTAAGCACCAAAACATGTTCTGGTTGCATTTCCATCCTGATGTCACTATAATGAAGTTGTGTATTTTTATATTTTGATGTAAAAGTGTGTATTCTGTGTAAAAATGCCTCATTAAGCTGATATATAATCAGACTGTTGATGCATCAGAGCAGCATGTTACTGTTGCAGCTGCTGTAGGTGGAGACACTTTGAGCTCCTTCATATCCAGCTAACTAGTTTAATCCAGAGGTTCCCAAACACAGGGTCGGGTCCCTCCAAAGGGTCACCAGATAAAACTGAGGGGTCATGAGATAGAAAGAAACACAAAGTTCTGCTTCTGTTGGGTTTTTTGTCTGTTTTGTTTCTGAATTTTTGAGGATTTAAATTTCATTTTGCTTATCTGGGTGTTTGAATGAAATCCTCTGGAGTTTTAACAGGATATGTCTCTTTGGTGAAGGTGTGTGTGTGTGTTTGTGTGTGTTTTGTGGTGTGTTCAGACTCACGCAGGCGGCCGAGGCTGCTCGACTGCCGAGAGCGAAGGTCTTCTGTGGAGCGATGGATCCCAGAGGCTGAACTAGTGCTACGATTCAGGTTAACCTGAGGACTACGGTCTGACAGAGCGGCGGCAGAGGAGGTGAAAGCGACGAGTCAGAGGTGAGAAAAGAGGGGAAACAGGTGACGATCAACATGGCAGAAATCAGAAGAAGCGTCAGGATGCAATCAGAAGGTTAGATTACTGTGGTGATTGCTGATTGTGAGTTGAAAAGACAAACAAACGGAGGACGGACTCACTGGAAGCAGCGTTGGAGGACTTCCCGATGTCCGCCAGCGAGCGGTGGATGGGCTTCTTGGTCTGGTGACGGTGCCTCCTGAGCAGCACGAAGCTGATCTTCTCCTTCAGATCCGGAGCGATGAGACCGTCGGTTATCTGCCGATCCACAATCTCATCTGGAGAAAAAACACCACAGCTTTAATTAAACGCTTCGGGTTCATTTTGTCCAGCAGCACCGATTTAATAATCTGACAAAGGACAGAGGAGAAGCCGGACGGACCCACGATCTGAGGCAGCGAGTAGCCCTCCAGGTCGAGCAGGATGCTGCCGGTCTGCAGGCAGGTCCTGAGCTCAAACAGGCTGTGGAGGGTCAGCGTGGACACGTGGGGTTTGCTCCATCTCTCTCCTCCCTCCTCCACCTTCTCCTCGAACTTCACCCACCTGCAGAGACGCAATAAGGAGGTTTGGCTCCGGAATTTCAGGAGAAGAAGTTTCATTTGACTGTTCAAAGACGGGCTGAATGATCGATCGGTTCGAGTTCAGGGGTGTCGACCAGCAGGATGTTGTTATGTAATTCACAGCTTCAATCACATGTAGTGCTGAAGTCCTGTCACCCTGCACCCCCCCTCGGAGAGACCGTCTCAACCCTCAACCTCTAAATCCCATCAAAAGTGACCCGAAATCCCAAACTAATGAAAGCTGTGACGCCTGCGTGTGTGTGTGTGTGTGTGTGTGTGTGTTCACCTGGCAGACTCTTTCCACTCTAACTCGCCGCCCTCGTGCTGCAGTGTGTCCATCTCAGTGAATATTGTGGGTGTCGGGGTGCTGTCGTCCTCCCCCAGGATGTGGCGCAGCCTCTCTGCTGCAGGAGACACTGCAAAAAGAGAAAAGGTGCAAAAAAAGAGACAAAGTTTCAGTTTCAGATTTCCATTAAATTCACTTTTAAAGCCAAATTTGGGGCCTAATTCTGACATTTGCTGCACCAGGTACACTAAGCTGGGATGATCACAACACTCGGGTCCAGACGACAACCAGCTGTGTCCATCTGACCAACGTTAAACTGAGCTAATGGTCTTTCTCACCAGCATCAAACTGAAACGAGTCTCCACAGCTTCACCTTCTCCAGCAGTGTGATATTGGAGGAATTTTGACGGCATTTTATTCAGACATTCATGTTCCCAAGAGGATGATTCCTGGTGACTTCGATGAGAACAAAAGTTGTAGTTTGAGGACGTCATGAAGCAGTGAGGGATCATGGGATTTGTTAGCTTCCTTGTTAAAAAGCCTCCATTGCAGATGTGAATCAGTGTGACCGACTCAGAAATGTTTTGTGCTAAAGTTTAAATCACGTTTCGTTTGGTCACGTCTGCTGACTTCCTTCCTCACTCTGACTGGTGTTAAACGGGAGGTTAAGGACTGAATGAAGAAGAAAACGACAGATTTCTCTGAGTTTGAACATTGATGGAAACATTCTCGATAATAAAAGTACACAACTAAAAAAAATCTTTACAAAGATAAAGTTGTTTTGAGACATTTTAACGCTGTCATGTTTCCTGTTATGTGTTTAAACTCTTAAAAATACTAAAAATCCAACTTTTCCTCAAAAGCTGTAAAATCAGGAAAAACCTTAATGTTATAAATTATCACACGCTGCCAGTGCAAGCACGTTAACATGCTAATATTAGCATTCAGCTAAAACTAGCTTCAAGTCTCTTATAAAAAAGGCAGAAAAGTAAC
>JAPZDT010000011.1:16997018-17008095 GCA_029814675.1 Acanthurus coeruleus | reverse complement strand
TAAGCTCCTTTCTTTTTTTTTTTTTGGGAGAATTCACTGGCCCTGACTTTTCCACCACCACCACCACGGGACAAACTTACCCTCAGCGTGAGTGGCACGTCTGCAGGAGAAGGGCCAAGTACACGACATTACTAACGTCAGTCGGTCAGCGGCAGTACACCACCACGCATGGCCCACCCACGTGGCGCAGCGGCGTACACCAACACACAAGCACGAATACCAGAAGCGGAGCGTGACCCAGCAGGACCTATGTAAGCTGCCGTTTAAAAGCATATGTGGAAGGAGGAAAAGCGAAAAAAAATAATACTGGTATCAAGGTATCAGTGTCAGGTAATATTTATGAAACTATTTAACCCTCATACCTTTTTTAAAAAACATGAAAAATCTCTGCTCGAGGTGTGAGCATCAACTTGACGAGCACCTGCTGTAATATAAAATATGTGAGATCTTCTTTTTGGTGTGTGTGCTTTGACATATTCTCTCCGTCTACTTCTCTGTATCTAATCCTGGGATCAGTTCCACTCCGTCGTATTAGAAAGAGGAATGTGGACTTTGTGGGAATTAGGTCTGCTACATGACAAACGAGCACGGACAGTCAGGCCTCCCAGACGCTCATGATCATGTCTGATGCAGTCGTTTAGGATAAACAGAAGCTCAGGGACAAATGAGCTTAGTCCCTTTCCTGAAAGGAGCTTTGGAATGAGTGCATAATGAAATGTATAATTTATTTATTCTGAGATGCCTGAAGGCCCTCTGAAATAAACATGAGAGAGAGAGAGAGAAATAGAATGAGAGCGAGACAGATAGAGATGGAGAGGAGAGAGAGAGAGAGAGAAGGGTGGGGAAAGTGTGATACTGGAGGGGAATGAGTGAAAACAAATGAGAGAGAAGAAAAATGCACCCTCCACATGTGCCAACAAACACATGTAGGATGTAATTTGAATTCTGCTTCATTGTTATCAGAATAATCTCTGAGTGTTTGTGTGTTTGTGTTTGTGTTTGTGTGTGTGTGTGTGTGTGTGTGTGTGTGTGTGTGAAGCTTGTCTGCACAGTTGGGTATACTTTAGTAATGATTAAATTACAACATGAGTGCAAGAAAGGTATTGAAATGCAAATACATAACCGTTGATTAGCATATTTCTATGTGTGCGGCACATTTATTTAGTTTACCACATTCTTTTTATAACCTTTTTGGAAGAAAGAAATGTTTGTATTTATAAAGCAAAATGTATTTCAGTGTTATGTTTGGATTTAAAGTAAGAGATGGGGTTTTGGAAAATGCTGTTTTTTGTATGAACTGCCTTTTTTAGAAAAAAAAACAGGCCAACATCTGAACATGGAGGTCAGTGCTTTTACAGTTGGCTAACATCATCCGAGCTACTGATTCAGTGCCGTATAAAAGCAATGTTTATCCACTCTCACATGCTAGCATTCATCCGTATCTTCAGTCTCTTGATGCTGTGGTAACCAAAGGGTCGATGATGAGCTGTATGATACATTATCATTAGGCTCCTGGAATAAAAAAGGTTTTATTTTGAACAAGGAAATCAAAAGATGTTAGACGAATATTTCAGTGTAACAACTGAAAGCTACAAAAAACAGTTATGGGTATTAGAGTCTTATTTAGTAACAACAGGCTAAAAAAAAAAAAAATCATTTTGCACATTGGCATTTGCTTTTTGTTATTGCTTTTCTTTCCCTCGCTGCCTCATTTTGCCAGACTGATGGTTCCCTTCTCTCAGTAAAGGCAGCACACCAGAGTTTTCTGCCTGACCAGCATGCTTTTAATGGTCCACTGAGGCTCCTGCATACAGAGCACGGACACGGCTCTGGCTATCTCTTGGAAGTTCTGATTTATCCGTACTGACTAGCACACGCACTGTACTATCCACTTGTGTCCTGCGTGGTTGGTCTCCGTTGCACGACATGTCACTTGCATGGCACGTCAGATTAGGGATGATTGCGAGCAGCACATTCATTCTCCTGGTTCACAGGAGCCGGCGGGCAGTTGGACGAGTGCTGCCTCAACTTTTTGGCAAAGCTGTGATGCGATCACAATCAATGACACATTACTCTAACAATACGGACCAAACTACCTAAACGACAAAGAATTTTGCACAATCAACACAAAGACCTGATTTAACAGATACTCTTTCTGGGCTGCGGTCACTATTTGACAAGGAATACAGACAGTTTGCAGACATTTAAGTTATTATCTGACTGTTTGCCACAACAAAAAACTTCAGGAAACCTTGTGAGGCAGCTGGATTTGTGAGACCATGTGATCACGTAAATCCACATGGGTTTGGATGGAAGATTAGGAACCACCTGCAGCTGTGGGAGGGGTTCAGATGTGATGGGGTTTAGGTTTTGCTAACCTTCCGTAGAGGTTAGCATAAATGCAGCAAATGCATTTGTCTTAATACAAGTTCAGAGTTTTTATTCACTGAAGAAGAGCTAAAAGTGGCACTGAAGGCTTTTATAAGTGTAAAAGATCTTTTCATTCTTTTCCAAACTGGTTTGGTTTACTTATGGCTTCGCTGTTTACTTCCTGACATGGTTGTTTGATCTGATTGGTTGAAGTTAGCCTGTGTGACACATGAATGGTTCGTCCAATTACCTGCCAAGTTTGTGGAACAAACAAGCTGACATTTTTTTTTCTAAACTTTTATTGATGTTGATGCCAACTTCTCATCTCATGGGAGTTTTTTTTTTTATTATCACCAGCTTGTAAATTATTTTCACATCAACATTCAACACCCGATTATGAATAAGAAACTCAGGTTTTTCACTGACAGCTCCAATATATTCTACTTGGTTCCTAATTATTTAGAAATTCCCCCCAAAACAAAAACAGTACTTGAATGATAAAGTGTTCTGCCATTTTTATTATAGAGGACTCTGATCATGTGAAAGAGTTGGGGTTATAAATTTAGCAACAAAGGTGATTTCACTGCAGAGGTGGGGGGTTTTATGGGAGGTGGGAAGTAACACAAATGTGTCAAAGAGCAGATATACTGAGTGTAATGTGGCAGAAACAAGGAGGAGGAAGAAGGAAGGAGATCAAGGTGCCACTTCCTTTTCTCTAATTAACAGATTTGTAAAAGCTGCTTTGCTGAGTTCAAAAAAAAAAAAAAGTGGAACTGCTTCTAACACCAGGTCTAAATTAGCAGCGGTGCATGCTAATTATTTTTTAATAATAACAATAATACTTCAGTAATAAATGAGGCAACATCTTAAGAAAACAAACTCGCTGCAGGTGGCAGATACAACACACTGGCAAAGTAAACTGGTGTTGATTCAGTAACCATGGCATCCCTTTTTTTATGCTTTCAGATAGAGAACATTTGATTAGAAGACCTCTAACAGTTTGCAGGAAAAGTTTGAGAGGTAAAAAAAAGTTTAAAGCAAAGGCAGAATAGCTGCAACAGCTGTTACTGTTGGCTTTGTGCCTTCATTAAATACAGAAGCACTGAACTCATATTGCCAATACAAAGGTATGTGGGTTTAGTAAGTGGTTTTTTTTAGTAGTTTCTTACATAGTTGCTCTTCATAAGTTTGTACATAAGGATAAAGGTGCATACTGTAGCTGCAAAGCACGTTGGCAATAATGCAAATTAGTGATGCAGTTTCCACCACTTTGCTCAGACAGTTTAATACTAACATCAGGGTTCTTACTGAAATCATCTTGGTTCCACTTGCACAGAGAAAATTAAAGTATTATTGCATGTTTTGCATGTTTTAGTTTGCATTGATTCCATGTTTTGCACTTTTAAATGATTAGTAAACTTTAGAAAGTTACCTTCTCGGATTGATAACAAGGTTTGAGTTGTAACCAGCACATTTTATTACTGTAGAAAAGGTGAAGATTGAATTTTAGTTTTTAGTACATGTAGTACATGGTAGCAGGGATTTACTGAACAGTTTGTAGCTCTCAGCAGAGAGCTGCTCATTGTGTCGGGCTCTGGAGAAGAGAGGCGAGGGCGGACCGGACTCACACTGGATCCTGCTCTGATCTGGACTCATGCACTGCTGGACGGAGAGCTCAGGGTTTTTATTTTATAAACTTCTGGTAACAAAAGTGGATTTATTTTCATGTCAACCTGTCTGCAGCATTGAGCTGTGGAGTGCTGGCCTGAACTATGGTTAGTGTCTCTCTGTTGACGGCTTCCCACAGGGAAAATGTACTTCACTTAATGAATGTCAAGAACTGAAAGGAAATACTGGAAAAAAAAAACAGGGGTCTGAGTGCAAAGGTTAGTCTGAGGTCGAACTGAAAACATATACATAGTGTACAGTATTCCTGCTGTTTCTGGCAAATAAACACAAATAACCTTCAGTCAAAATCGCACGAGCAACATCGGGCAAATATTTACTCTTTTCAGGGGAAATGGCATCAAAAATATGACAACAGACCTACAAAGCTTCATTTTATGAACTCACAAAGGCTTTAAAGATTAATAAAAAGACTTTCTGCACACCCCCACATGCTAATGTGTCATTCCTGTCTGTGTGAAAATGTAGCATGCTAGCAGGACTGTATCTTCTCAGAGCTGTTACCACAATATTTGCTGCATTTTTAAGTGCAACATGCAAGAATCACAAAGGTTAGACAAACATTTCTTAATAATTAAGAAGCAAATTTAAAAATCGTTTACGTTTCCCGGGTATAATAGTTTAAATATAACACTATGATAGAATATTAATAGTTGAATCATCTTTCTCTCCTCTCTTTTGGTTATATTTTGGAATAAATTTGTGAATGTATCTGTTGTCCTGAAAGAGGCGTTTTGCCTTTTCTCCCATGTCAGTAGGAATCTATTTTGAATTCATCGGTCGCAGGTTTGTGCTGTGGGTAACACAACACACAAGGTTCAGGAGTGGTTGTGTGCCAGATGAAGCTCTCCACACAGCAGTGCCTTGAGGTAATGCATTTCCTGTGTTCATGCAGTGCAAAAATTCTGGGAGGTGGTATTTTCAGATCTGCACTGAATTGCCCTAAGAGATGTTCTCAGCTCGCAAAATATTCCTTTAGTGGGCCGCTTTAAAATCACTGCACCGCATCTCTTTATAGCCATATGACTTATGACTGAACCTCAGAGAAAAACACAGTCTTTGCAGCAACACATACAAACATGCTATTAATCTGCTTTACCACTTAGAGGAACAGAAATGTTGGTTTTATATTTGGTCACAGCCTCTATCAGCTGTTGCTGCATTGAATGTATGTATTTTTCAAAGAACTTAAAAGCCATAAATTACCTCACAGTTCTGCATCGGCCCCAGAAAACATCCGCTGAGGGCAGAGAATTTTCGATATGTACATAAAAGTGTGTCAAGCAGGAACTTTAAAAACAATTTGAGATTCTTTGATAGAACTTTTGTATCAAAGTTTTCGTAAAACCACTTTTCGCGATCGATGAAGTTCAGTTCGTCCACACTGGGTCCAAGGCTTTTTTTTTTTATTTTATGATGGAACAAAAAGCCGGCAGCTACGGTCTAATGGTGTGATTCCTTTTTGTTCTGGTGGGTCAGTTATGAAGCACAAGCTTTTTAAGTCTGATACAAGGTATTTTAAAATAAAATCTAAGGTCATTTGGAAAAATCTGTTTAAAAATTTTACTTCATATTGACTGATTGCTGCACATTAATCTGAAATGTGCTCACACTGATTATTATAATAGCACCTGACTATAAAGCCTTTCAAATTGAAGCTTTTCTGGCATTTTGTGAACAAAAGATAGAACAGGCGCAGCGATGGAGGGAGGGAGAGCGTGAGCAAGCGAGAGGGGAGCTCACACAGCCTTTTTCCAAAAATGGCACCAGCATGCATTGCCAGTTTTGCTTTCCTGAAAGCACTTATCAAAGATATTTAAAGCCCCGCTTCCAGCTCTCTGCAATAATCCTCCTCTTTATCCACGTTCTCTCTCATTCACCCCCCCCAGCCACAAAGTGGTTCCCGACCCTTGAGAGCCAAACAGTCACAGGGGCCCAGGAGACCTCATTGATTTATGGAGAGAAAAAAATGGTGCAAAATAATATTAGTATTTAATCAGTTTCTATCTACGAATTCTGGAATTGGAATGACGGCAGCGACATAACAACTTGATCAATCATAACAAAAGCGCACAGAGAATTACTGTGAAAATAAAATATTGAAGGCAATATGGGGAGATAGAGAGAGTGTTTGAAGTTGGAGGAGATCACCTGGGACATGCTTGTAGCTCCCACGTCGCTGTTCGACTCGATGTTAGCCAGCCAGCAGCTAGATGAAGCACACGGCAAAAACTCCGCAACAGCAGGACTCCTGGCTGGAATATCTGTCACCAAAGATGTAACTTTTTGCAGCCGTTGTCGAGTGATACTTTTCAAGCTGTGAGATGGATAGTTTCTTTGTAAAACAAATAAGTAGAGTATTACGGTTGACTGTTGCTTCTCTTTGGTCTGCATTTGGGTCCGAGCTTCCCTAATGCAATCCCATCCTAATTATCATAATGTCATGACAGCAACCAAACCATAAGAACGAAATGAGGTTTGAGTGGGAGTACTAGTATGTCTGTTGATAGGTGCATATGTTGGTGTGTGTGTGTATTGTTGGAAGGTGCGAAAATGAAGTAACTAGGCCGAAGACAACAGAGAAATAATGAGATCAAGAGGCGAGAGAAGACTAAGGGCTTTGACTGCCAGATCTTAAAGGATCAGGGAGACTGGCCAGGTGCTCCCGGTTACCCAAACTGAGACCCGCCCACTAAGGTACCTGCAGAAAACAGACAAGTAACAAAACAAGGGGGAAAACTCAGAACAGGCCCTACAGCAGCAGGCGGCCGTCACACTTGTTCAGAACTTTTAAACTTAAGACATAATAGCTGTTGATCGTATGTGCTATATCAAACAGCCTCATTAAGAACAGATCTTATAGCCCTCAAACTTCACCTGCAATTAAACATTTCTGTGTCTGTTTTTCTTCTAAGAATAAGAACATAACTGCTCTCCGACCTTGGCGGCGAGTTTGCCGAGCAGCTTGCACAGGAACGAGATAAAATATGAAGTATAAAATGAGGATTTGTGAGCAGAGCTATATTGACTTTGGTTTAATAGAGGCAACGTATCGATTCATGTCATTTGAGGTGAAAAATTTGCACATGATAGTGTGAAATCCTGCATTTGAAAATGTCATGTTCCTAAAAAAAAATCAGGATGTGGCAGGTAAATCTGAGAAAACAGTGAGTTTGTGCTGAAAGCAGAAAAAAAAACAGGCATCCGTTGAATCGTTTAAGCATTCTGTCCATTCTGTTTGATACGGGAAAAAAAAAAAATGGCTGAAATGAAGAGGACCGCAGGTGGGCCGGCAAATTAAAAACTACCCTACAAGACGGAGGGCCAACAAATGGCAGGAAATGATAACAACAAACTGATACTTTTTCTATTTATTTGGATGAAGCCGCCACCTCTGCAGAGGAGGCAAAACTCATTATACATCTCCAGCACACTGAGGAAAGCTATTTGAAGCAAGACATTATTATGCAAATCTGCAAATCTCACACAACCACATCAGGAAGCAGATATGTTCTGTGCAGACACACATTCACGAGCACAAGCTTCCCCTATGATCACTTAGTTGCATTCTGCACAGGTAGAGATGCCTCAGCTACGAGGAAAAAAGGGGCTTCAGCAGGTGATTGAAGGAGAAGGCTCCCCACTGCCCGGCGATGTTTCACTGCATGAGACTTGGATAACTCCTAATGAGCAAACAGGCCTTTGAGGAGCTGAATGACAAATCAAAAAATTTAGACAAGGTAGCTTCTGATCACAAAATGTTGAAAGATAAAAACAGAGTTACTCATTAAGACATCACACCTGTCAGATTTGCACCAAGTTGTTTAATGGCATCAACAGGGGCAGATTTCAGTTGACGTGGGTCGAATGTACAGACGGTTTAGCATAAAAAAACATGAAAACTGCAGGAACTATAATGGTTTCCCTTTTAAAAATAAAAGTCTGGGGTCAATGAATCACATGAAGGTGCTTCAGGAAAAAGGGGAAATCTGAGTTTCCAGTTGTTGATGAACGTGTCACCAAGGAGACTTTTTTCTCGCTGCAGATGAAATTGGATATAAATGGTTTTTTGCCTCATAAAAGGACCCAGCAGCCCTGCCACATTCATCTTGGTATTGACACTGTCAGGGACTGTTTCAGCACTCCGGTCTCCACCGAGAACAAAGACACACAACAGAGTAAATGTGTACGATAAGCCATGTTTGACTATCACGAAAATCACTCCTGACATGCCCAGGAAGTACAAACCCAAGGCTGCCATTAAATATCCAGCTGCTGCTGGGCTTTTAGGTGTGATAGGGCAATTTTAAAATAGCAGAAATGCACCTCCATTATCAGACAAGAACACCAATATCAGACTATCCTGCAAAACCTCAATGACTTTCGCTTTTATATCAGTGCATGTGGCCGGCACAAAGGTGAGCGGGGATTTTATAACTGTGCATGGTAACTGCAGTTTGGTTGTGCTCAGGGAGGAGTTGTAGTTATAGAAAATATTAAAAGATAAAAATAAAAAGCTTGTTTCTTTTGATTCATTCCATTATGTACAAAAAAAGTAGGATCCACCCACATTTAAATATTTGAATTACTTCCAAAACATTCACTTAAAAACTATGCAAAATATTTAAATTGATATTTTCTAAAATTTAAGTCTTAATAAATATTTATTTGCTTTTCCCCTCTAACAGATAATGAATGTATAGTTTGAATAACTCAAAGCTATTAGCTGAAGTTGAGGAAAGATTGAAGTTTCTGTTAAATACTGAAAGTCTCCCGGATGATTTGAGGAGAAGCACTCAAAGAGCTGCTAATAGCTACATGAGAAGCATGAATTATACAGCAAACCATCCTCCTGAACCTGTCACTGCATTTACATGCATTTATATATTTTTTATTTTGTCAAATCTATTATGAATCATACCCTGACAGTGATACACATCCGTGGCACTCACAGGTCACACAGAGGTCACACAGAGGTGTTTGTGGTAGATGGAAGGTTAACAAGGGACATATTTGACACATGAAACAGGAGTTTGTAGCCTGAGTGCCACCTATAGTTGGGTTTTGGAAACACAAGCACATTTATTTAAGTAGATCCTGATAAAAGCTAGCAAGGTAAACACCTCTTTGACTCTAACCTGTAGGATCCCGGCAGGATTTAATACATACAAACATTTAATCATGCTCTGGTTGCAACAGGCAGATATTCCAGTGCAGGAGCAGATTTTGTTGGGAAAATAAAAATGACATATGTTTTCGGGGGATTAAAATAAATAATTTAAAACAGCATAATATTTTCTCTCAAAACATACTTGCTATTGCAAATTAGTAATATACAAATCTAATTATGCAGCCTGACCTCCTTCCTCTGACAGTGTAAGGAAGGCACACTGCCTGGATTGGTGAAATCACTGCCAGTAAACATAATCAGGCAGCAATTATGTTTCCTCTAAAAACGAATTTGCCAAAGCAAATTGGCAAAGCAGATCAGTGGTATATAAACATATTTTGTAGGAGACGTGGTTGAGATAACAGCCTCCTGCTAACACGGCTTACATCCTATGTAATTTGTGTTCATTCTGCTCTATTTCACCGCCGCACAGTCAGTTTTAAAAGTACAAAAAATAAGCTTATAGCGTTAAAATATAAAGAGATTTTCTTTTCTCCTCTGTGCTGTGTGTGTGTGTGTGTGTGTGCATGAGAAGGAGAGGTCAGTCAGTTCATTCAGTGCTAAACTCAATCCTCCATCTTTCTTTCACTCCATATCCAACATGCTTCCAGGAAACTTTCATCCATCTTTACCTGTCATTCACCTCCTCTCCCCCTGCACATAAACTAATTAAAAATAAACTTAACATATTGACAAATGTCACTCCAGCTCACACATATATACAGTACCTGCTGTCTCTCCCTCTTTAATTATCTTCTGTTTGCCTCTTTCAATTTATCCATCTTCCCCCCCCCGTCTTTCTCCCCTTGCATCTCTCATCCGTTGATGGAGAATGAGGGGCTGTCTCCTGCAGAGAGTCGAGGCTCTTTGGAGAGAACAATGGGAAGTGGAATCATTTCAGCGGTGCATAATTTATCGTGGCATGGCTCATTCTCCTGTAAGACACCTCCCCTCTGGTTCTCCTGCTACCGTGTTTCATTTCAAAGCCACTTTCCTCCTTTTTTTTTTTCTTCCTCTGTGCAATTTTACAGACATGTGCATGCATATTTTCCCCCGCAGATATAGACACATGACAAGGAAAGTCTTCATATTAGCACTTATTGAACACTCTTGTATGCATTTTGTGTTGCTTTTTTTTTTGCACAAGAAGGGCAGAAACAGAGAGGGCAAACTGGGGAGAGCAATGTGCAGCGAGAAGATGTGAGAAATGTTGCAGGAATTCATTCTTAGAGACTCCCGCATTAAATATTCCATCAGAAGCTGTTCTGGTTGCTGTACTACTGGGACACAGCCAGACTAACACTTCATCTGTAACACAGTGTTGGGTTTACGGCCCCTCTGTGGACAGCTCTTAGGAGAAACAAGGAGCCATATGGTGAATTAAAACTATGATTATCCATGAATGGTGTATTATAAAGATGTACCTTTAAGATTTCTCAATTCAGATTCCTGCCATGCACGATGAAACTTATGTAATCTTTTACGTTTTTTTCAATCTTTTCAGTTATTGTTCATCCGTGTGTGGCACTGTTCTCTCTTTTTCCCTTTTCTTCAACACTTTTTCATACAAAAACGACAGATTAGATCTTTGCCAGTGATTTCCAAACAGACAAGACTGTTGAAGAATATCAGCAACAGCCGTGCTTCTTATGAAACTGGAGTTATACCCAGTGATTTACTGTTTAATGTGTGAAACAGTTGCAGCTATGAACACGTCATTTGGATTGTGAAATGGTCGCAGTTTGCTTAGGAAAAGATTGTGTCCTCACACTTTTTTGAATCTTTTCTTTCTTCGAGATGAGGATTTTTTTAATTTGTCACATATAATTGCACAACAAGTACAACACTGAA
>JAPZDT010000011.1:16514889-16525484 GCA_029814675.1 Acanthurus coeruleus | reverse complement strand
ATCAGGAGAAGTTTGATGGACAAAGGAGTCTGACATGTATTTCTTTTTTGTTACAAATCTTCATGAAGACCTGTGGGAGCTATAAAGGACATTCACTGGTCTTAATTTAATGTTTTGTCAGTGTTTCTCTTTTGAATTTAAACTTTCCTGATACCACATGGTCTAATATGTCAAAGACAGCTCTGCTAGAGAGAGTCACATTGTCACACGTGTAATTCTCCTTGCAGGTGTCGCATCAGTGTTAACTGAAATTTTCCATCGGCATCAGCCTGATCTGTCCAAACTCGTTAAACAGCTATGGGGACTCTCTCCCCCACAAAGCCCTGCAGCGGTAATTAGAGGCGGAGTCTCCGGTGTGACACCACGAACAAGAGAGTCCAATTTCACTACGAGCTGCTGTTACTGTTGTAGCTGCAACTCTCAGGACTTCAGGTAAGTCCCTCAGCTCCGTGCTTCTTTGTTTCGTTTTAATATTTTTTGACTTTTTGGGTAAAAAATTTCTCTATGTGCACCTTTTACATTTACATATAAATACAAGTAGAAGGGATTGTTGCCATGTGTTTTGACTTTACAACCAAATTAACACATTTTTCTGATTTCTCATGTCACGGACTATATGACTTTGCAGGTCTGATCTTTTTATTTACATCCTGGCTTTCTGTCATTCAGGCAGAGGCGATTTTACTGTACATTAATGCTCCTTATAGCTTAATTCAGACTCAACACAGAATAGAGTGTAAATGCTTGCATGAAATCTGGCAACGCTGGTGTGCGAGTAGGAGCGAGAGATTACTGTTGCAGTGGAAGTAATGAGTGTTTTCTGTTCCGTCAGTCTGCAGCTGAAGGTGTTAGAAATGTTTTTTCCCTTGAAGCATTAATTCATGATCATCGTGAGTTAGAGGGAGGCTCATCCATCATGTTACAGTGAGACAATTAATTAAATTTCTCATCAATTTCAATAATTATGCAGAGATTTACAGTATGCTGCCACAGTGCACAAGCACAGGTAGACAAGTTTTTAGGTTAGAGACAATGCAAGTTGTATTTCCTTCTCTGTTGCTTTGAATTGGGAGCAGAAACATCTGCTTGCTTAGACTGATCCAACATGTGAGGCTGAAAATTGGCTAATTTTCAGCTCGTCTTGGTTTATTTAGATGAGTGTTTGCTTTACTGTGTGCTGCTGCAACATTTATGTTCATTTGATGGCATTTAATTCACCACTGAAGTGAGGAATGCACCTTTTACTTAATGTTGACTTCATTTTGACTTTATTTGAGTTCAGGCAGAGGTGCTGAATGTTAACAGTGGATGTCATTTAGGGGCTTCACGGTTCGTTTAGCTTTTATTTTTATGTTTGTTAGACCAGTAGTTTAAAGAAATGTCCATTTCTCTGACATCCTGTTGCTTCTTCAACCTTGAGATGACGCGTAATGAGGTGAAATGACGTGACACTCCTTACCGCCAATCTTGTAGACGTCCTGCAGGGGAAGACGCAGGGGCTTGTCAGTGGGGCGGGTGGGGGGCATGATGGAGTCGAGGGCCTCAAGCAGGGTGACGCCATTGGCACCGCCCTCCTTACGCTCGATCTTCCAACCCTTAAACCAGCCCATCTGAAAAGAAGAATGTGGATGGAGAGACAGAGAGGGGGCAGGAAAAGAGGAGAGGGGGTAAGACAAAGACAAATCATGAGTTCTAGATGGTTATTTCATGGAATGATCCAAAATTGCATAAAATTTTATCTTTTGATTTGGAGGGGAAAAATATCAAAGATCTAAGTCACTGTCAAAGAGGAGTTATGGATTGATTTGAAGTAATAGCATGTGAGGCAAAGTCCAGGAGTGTGGACCCACGAATGTACAACAACTCAAGAAATATGTTAAATAACAATATTTAGTCCCTCACCTTGTCACTGGCCTCCAGCATGTTGTCTCCGTGCCACCCGGAGATGGGGACAAAGGCAACAGTGGCAGGGTTGTAGCCAATCTTCTTGATGTAGCTGCTCACTTCCTTGACAATCTCCTCGTAACGCTTCTGGCTGTAGGGAGGCTCAGTGGAGTCCATCTTGTTGACACCAACGATGAGCTGCTTCACACCCAGAGTGTAAGCCAGCAGAGCGTGCTCACGGGTCTGACCGTTCTTGGAGATACCAGCCTCGAACTCACCAACACCAGCAGCAACGATCAGCACAGCGCAGTCGGCCTAAACAGGTGGGGAAAAAAAACACAAAGTGTTTCTCTATTCCTGCACGTTTGCTTGATCTTAAATTGACGGTCATAGTGGATTTTTTTTCACTTTTGCAAAAATAAAAAAAACAAAAACCCCCAAAACAGGGATCCAGACCAAAACAAAAGAGGAATGAAATTGAACCTGGACATTTATTGGTTGCATCAAAACTGTGACTTGTTACAGCCTGGCTCTTAGACTGCAACAATAAATAGCAGAATAGACGAGGTCGAGTGCAAATAATATAACTTTTATTTTAGAAATGAAGATAAATGCACGTCACGTCAGGGTCAGTGATCAGTTGTGTAGGTCTGTGTGGATGTGTGAGTGTATGGGTGTGCAAAGCAAAGCAAAATAGCCGCGCCACGAGGGCCGCACGTACAGCATGTGCAAACAGGTTGAGTGAGAGAGAATCAAGAAGAAATAGAGAGAGAGAGAGAGAGAGAGCGAGAGAGAGATAATAGGATTGAAATCATTAGAGGGAGAGAAGAGCAAGAGTGAAAATATGCTATAAAGCTTTAGTGTGTGAAAAAAAAAGTGCAATATCAGTGAGAACACACAGAGCTTTCTTTAATCCTGGGTAAGTGTGCTGTCTTTCCACTTCTTTACCCACTCACACTCAGCAGAGATAGGAAGGAGAAAAAAAAGAAAGGGAGAGAGAGAAAAAGGGAGAGGAATGAATATATTATCTTTATCCAGCAACATATCATCCAGAACATATGGTACTTAATTGTCTTGCTTGAACTTTGCGACGGTTACAGCTATTCAAAACTGTAATAATGCTTTACACTTTAAAAAAAAAAAAAAAAACCTGGTACAAAATGAATGTACAGTGCAGTTTTTTCTCGCCGACTGTGAGCGTCCATGTGGCCTGAATTTAAATCGTAGCTAATGTGGTGGAGTCCACAAGGTCTGCATTTAAACACAGAACACCTCAGCTGCAACCAGAAGGCAGACCCGATGTATAAAAACTGCACACATTTGACATATTAAGGCTAATTTGAAGCTTTTAAGAGCAACACGAATAAGAAGAAGTTGGATTTAAAGAGATTTGACATTTGAAATGTGCTCGTTTTGTTTTCTCGCAAATAAGACTGGATCAGCACGGAGTGTCTCAATTAGTGTAAAGACTGTAAGCAGGTTCAGATCTGTTTTTTTTCTAGATATGAAAAAAAAAACATATTTACACATTTAAAATCTTGTCCACACAAACTGTGGCAGCCACATGAACTGTTCACCTCCTTATGAAGTAAGCAAACATCACTCAACACTCTCTAGCATTTATTAAAAGCTGTTAAAAAAACGACCTTTGGTAGATGTCTGCAGCTAATTTCTGCAACTGCACGGCGTATTTCTCACCTGACATTCGCTCGGGAAAGGTTTAGTGAGGAATCTAATGTGTCTGCTGAAACAGCAGCCATGTTTGGGTAGTTTGGAAACTGGAGGTAAAGAGCAGTGAGTGCAGAGAACGGTGCATTTGTTCAATCGAGTGTAGGAAGCGTTCATTGTTAATGGCTGAGTGAAGGAGAGAAATGTCAATTATCTAATGTATTCCCTTTACTTGAGATATTTGTCTCAAGCTTAGCCATCCGTGGCACTGCCGGGGCTACAGTGAAGGGAGGGGGGAACAAAATTGGGGATGGCTTTCTGAGATTGGCTCTGTGCTCAGACTTAACAGGCCTATTCTTTATACTTCCAAAGCTGTTCTTGAAAATTAGGAAGTTGCACAAAAAATGGCCGTACGCCAAAAGTGCAATGAGTTTACAGGATCCTTCACTAAACTTTGGTTGAAATTTAAAGAGAGGAACTAACACTTTCAGGATGTTTGCACATATGATTAATCCAATTCACCTCAAACGCCTCAGTCCTTTTAAACTGGCCAACAAAGACTTTGTAAATCCCACAAAAGAGTAGGAAGTCTTTAAACACAGAGAACAATTTCAAGAGCCGGCTGCTCACATTGCTCACATTGTACGGTGAAAACAGCTGAATCTCAGCAATGTCGGATGAAAAAGAGACCTGTTCTGCCTTCGTATGATATCAAGTATGACATCGATGTTAGATAAGTGTAAATTTCTCATATCCTGTGTGTTCTGAGGCCGTTTGACCGTTTTGTGCTCGCTCCGCTTTGCTCTTGAATTCTGATTCAACTTGTTTCGAGTGCTTTTGTTCCTCTGCCTCCCCCTGAGAGTGATGTACCTGCTCATCAGCTGACTCATCATGTACGTAGTCGGAGTGTGTGTGGTTGGTGGTTGTGACTATCCCGGTCTGATGTTTGATGGGAATGTGCAGCAGGAACTTCATATTCAGTACATTTCTTTATCAAACGGCACATTTTAGATCAAATAAATGCATAAAACAGCTGCTGCACAGTATGTGCTGTACATGTCACTCACTCAACAGTTTCTGCACATATTGTAGACAATGATTTGTTAAACATTTTCTATTAAGCTGCTTAATGAGACATCTGTCTGGACTTGCACTTATAAATTAATTAGCAACCTCACCAGAAGGCCAAATTAAATAAACAAATTGTTCTGTAACTAACAAATATCGACCAGATATTAAGAGGATTTTTGTCCATTTATCAGTTAAATCTTTCCTTTTACCCGAACCCTTGGAACTGGTGCAGTGCAAAACTTCAACCTGAAAAACTATAATTTCCTCACATTGTATTTGGCATTGAGGGCCACCTTTAACACCTTGTGAGGTAATTTAAGTTGCGGCCTGAAGGCAAGGGCTGTCTCAGCAGACGTTTCAGTGCGGTGCAGCAAACACTTCGCAGACACCACAAAAGGAGCTGCTTCCAAGCAAACAAAAGGCATCTAAACTGTATGTGCCTGTATATTGTTAGTAGCTTATGCAACTGCTAACAAGTAAAGAGCAATATGTTGCAGTTGGTTGAAAAGTGCAGATATTTGCCCTTTTGCAGGTTTCGGTGGTGACGGATGTCCTTTGCATCATGCCTTGTTGAAGTCTTTCTTGGGTTGCTGCCACCAAAACACCAAAGTCACATAATGTTTATTAATGGAGTGAAATATTGGCACCTTGCTTGCATCTCTTAGGTAAAAGAGCACAAGAATGTCATCCTGATTTTCCATATTTTGCTATTTTAGTTTCTTCTGTGTACAGTTTGCACGTCTGTTTTGGAAGTTTGAACCTTCCTTTGTTGCTCCCCCTTAAATCTGTTGCATTTTTCTCCTCTTTAATTGGCTTTTTTTTTGCTTTTTCTTATTGAAGATAGATGGTTTCATTTGCTAAAAAGCTATTAGAAATTGTAAATAAGTTGGGTTGACATGAGGACAGTTGAGGGATGCCAACTCAGAGGAGACATTAGAGCTTTTAATTGGTGGCGATGGGTTAGGACACTGTTGCTGAAGAGGGCGAAATCTGCTCACAGGTGAGCTGAGTGAAGCGGCACAAAGAGGGACAGGCCCACAATTCATGAATATGGTATGATGACTGGAGGCGTCCCTGCAGCTCCGCGCGAGGGCCATTCACCGTCTCATCCTTCCTTTATTCGCTGCAATCGCTTTTTTTGTCTACTAGCTGTAAAAACATACAGGAAATCCCCCTAAAATATGACACAACACCACCTGATTTTGCCTCAAGTGCACTGTCTTTATTTAGGCACAGAAAAATCAGTCAATCAATCAAAGTTTCACCGCAGAAACACTGAAAACAGGTTAACCAAGGTCAGGGTTCTCAGTATGCAGCGTTTGTATTAGTATAAAACACACATACACACACTAAATTTCCATAGAGGTTATTCCCTGAATGATAGAAAAGGTGAGAGTACAAAACCTTATTAGTTAGAAAGAGACTGATGAAGTGAAGGGACGGGGAGTAAAAGAGGGAGGGAATAATAATGAATAAGTGTAGATGGCCAAGTATGAGGTTGCACACTGATATATGCTGAGGCGTGTACTGTCCTCAGCTCAGGATGACTTTTTCCTCGGGTACACTGCAGCATCACTAATGATTAAAACTACAGAAGTGCTTAGATCATCACAAGTGTGCTTTTTTACACAACACACTAATCCAAAAGTTTGCACCCGGCTAAGATAACCCACGACAGCCCACACCGCCCACCGACTGCATGAGTTGACGCAATACTGACATACAGTTTTGTTTTTTTTTTTAAAAAAAGATCTCCATTTAGTTGTATTTCAAATGTCAGAATATGAAATGATGTGCAACAAAGATCTTGTACTTACTTTACCTTTACATGACAGTGGGTCTGACTAGCATAGTTGTGCCCGGCTTCATTTCAAAAATGGTTAAATTGGGGTAAAATCAGTCAAATTATACCATAATGTGTCTTAGTAAGAAAACATCATTCAATCAAAACAGCCTTTGCAACTCAAAAGGTTTGATGAACACCAGTCTTCCAGATGATGCTCCATCACAGGGGTTTGAAAAGCGTTAGCTAACACATCGGTCCAATATCTGCCATAGATTTTCACTTTAGCTGCTATATGCTGTCTAGTAAACCAGCTCATTCCCAGTGGAGCTTCTCCACAGAGTTTTTCTTAATCAAAACAGTTCATTTTAATTACAGCAGACAGCTTCAGTTGCTTATAGATCTCCGAGGTCGTCAGTGTGGATTGCCGGGTTAAAGGTTCCTCCTTGTTTTTGCGTTAAGCTCCACTTACTCTGGAAGTCTCCTTGGAATCGAGCTCTGTCTTGCACCACAGACCTAAATATAATTTACATACATCTGGGGTCACAACCGAGATGAGTCAATCGCACAAACATTAATTAAAACAGTCATAAATACTCTTAGACATAACAGCGAGTGAAATGTAAGAAAAGTTCAGAGCAATGAACACTTATAGCTGAAAACACTTCTTTTTTTCCATCTTAGAAGTCAAGTGTGATGCTTTTTTTCTGTATGTAGTGGATCAAACTTTATTCCTTGCTTTTGCATAAGTTTTTCCAATTAAATTGTTTTAATTTATGGACAAAATGTTAATGTGTGTGCTCCATCTCTTTTTATGGTTGACAACTTATGTGTTTGTTAAGCTTTAATGTATAAATTAAATCACCAATGATGGAATAGAATAACATCAGAAATGCAGAAATGCATCCAGAACATAAAGTTGCATTCATTATGCACCGGAGAAGAGTTAAAAAGACATGCAATGAAGAAGTTTTCCCTTTTTTTTTTTTTTACATAAATCAATATACCCTCTCTTTTACCTTCCATGTCATATAAAGACAAGGTTTACTGATTTTTGTCACATCTTCAACCATGTGGGTATTCAAACCTGGTTTCTGTGGGAATTAAAATATCTTTGGCAGTTATTCTTACAAAAAAATCTCATTTTATTTTACACAGAATTCAGAAAGTCACGTAAAACCTCAGGTGTCAGGTGAGTTCCTCAGGTGGTAATATTTATTTTCTCTTAGCATCATCAATACCGCCTTAAAGTGCAAGGTGAAGTCATTTGTTGTACAGAAGAGGCGACATACCAAACTGCATGAAGTGAGAGCTGAATAACGGAACTGAAATAACATTCCTGGGGTCAGAGTGAAACACACAGCAAGCAACTCACACAGTTACTCAATTTTCACTATGATCGAGTCATTTTTCTTATTTGGAAGGAAAATTACTCTCAGTAGAATGTAATGACTTACATTTTTTTTTACACATTTACACTTTGCTGTGTGTATTTTTGCCTCTTTTCGTTGGATAAATCTTCTTTTAGTGAAACACAGAATACATGGAAAAGTATTAATGACATTCAGTTTAATGTAGGTGTGCAAGAGGGACTCATTACAGATATTATTTATTTTTCACTTAAATACCCAGTGTGCTTTTTATATCATAAACACACAATTACACTTGAAGTACACATCTGCACGTTTCAGTAAACACACGTATTAGTTAGACTACAAAAAAGGGAAAAAAAAAAAAAAGTAGACATGTGTAGTGTGATCACACCAGCATGCAGGAACATCTGCATGCATTATCACCCTGGAGCTATTCATCACACCCAAGGCACTTCCAAAATGTGCTGTATTTGTAACACTACACGTGCATGCATAAGAACACACACGCACAGACACACACGCACGCACGCACGCACACACACCACACCACACCACACACACACATTTTCTCTCATTAGGCCAGGAGGGAGGAAAGAAGAGACTGGAGATGTGCTGAGACCAAAATTCCATCTGGTCGACCATGTAGAACAAAATTTTCAGGAGGGGAAAAAGGGAGAAAAATAGAACATTTATGCGAGGAAACGAGGAAAATTAGTGGGTGGACACCACAGAGCTCAGCCTCGAGGGTGATCACAGCCACCACACTGAGATAAGCCACGGAGAGGTCAATAAGGAAAACCATTAGCAAACAAATGGCCACCACTGTAATGTCATTACATAGTAGAATTCAGAGAGTTCATATCAACACTCAAAAAAAAAAGGAATAACAGCAGTCTGGACGTTCAGATTAATGCCCCCTAATGACAATTTCTTACTTCTGACTTTGAAATGATCATTAAGTTGTGCCACTTAAGTGTAAATGAGACATTTCAGTCATTTTACTACTTTAATTTATGCCCTATATCCTAATCCTCCATACTGTTCAGGCTCAGAGCTCAGGATGTTTCATGTACAGGGTGAAAGGCTTTGTCTTTTAGTTACAATGCCAGCTGAGATTACTCTCCCCACTCACTTAAGGTGTCTTTTCATCTCTGGCTCGAGTCATAATAAAAACCTTTTGAGACACATAGAATACCGAGAACATAAAACCAGTCCAGTGAGATCTTCACATTATTAAGGGCACCTTTGTGGCCTTGTTCACACATACATGAGTCCCTTCCCTCCTTGATGGCCTTGATGTTGGATTAATGTTGTTATTTGCACCTATTGTTCACACTCCCCCGCCTCCTCTTCTCCATCCATATGTCTCGTCCCCCTTGTGTTGCAGTTTTCTATATAGCCTCTGGCCTTTCACCATCGCCTACTCCTCCCAGCTTGCCTCCTTTCTTCCCTCCACTGACTTTTAAATGAGCAGAACACCCAGCGGATATATCACTAACTCCATTAGGCAGACACCGTGAGCCCTAAGGTGCAGCGTGGTGTGCGCACACACGTGTGCACGCATGGTTGCTCGTGAGCGTGGATGCACTGTATGTGCATTCATGAGAGGAGGTGAAAGAAGGATGAGAAGTGCAAAAGAACGGAGGGAAGGAGTGTGTGCGCCGTTTTCAGCGGATTAACGGCATGTGTGGGCGGGCTGCAGCCACATACCACAGAGGTCAAATTTGCAAACACTGAACGCGAGCACCCACGTTCTCCCCTTTCCATCAATCTAAGGTGGAACGGCCATTAAATTAATGACCTGGTCTGTACGCCTGCGTTTGTGCGTGTGAGCTCACATGTGTGTAAATAATGCATGTGGATTGGCAGGAGCACGAATAAGAACTTTAAATAATGTAAATTATCACATGAAAGATGAGCAAGGATAAAGAAAGACCAGACAGAATTAAGCCCACCTGAACGAATGTGCAACATATGATCAATAAAAAGAATCTCCAAACATCCCTGGATCTGGCTTTTCAGCATGAATGAATCATATTTATCTGTCACAATAGACATACCCCATTAGTTCTGGGTGCGGGGCTGGATGATAATCAGTTTCTGCTCTGTCTCCTAGGAAATACGAGTACATATCGCCTCAAGAGCCTTTAACAATATGAATCTGCTGCAACAATGAGAAATTCCGCCATTCCCTCTTCTATTCTTCCATGCGTCGCAGATCAATATTAGTGCCACCACCTTACTTGTTATCTCAATGGTGGAGTCTGACTTGATGGAGGAAGCACTCCATCAAGTGTGTAACACGGACGTGTTACATTAATTGGGAGTATTGGAACCATTTGACTCTGTACACTTTATAGAAAGAGGGTGATAGCGTGTGGGTTGTAGTTATTAGTGGAGCTGAACTTCTCGAGGTGTAAAGTACAGAACAAAAGTGGTTGTGGTAGATTGCTGCAAGGAAGGTGTGGAGCTGTAATCCCTCCAGCGTTATTATTGTGTTAGAGATTGTGTGCGCTCGACAAAGAGGAGAATTACTGTTCCTTGTAGCCACACATCCTGTGATCGCTCCTCTTCTCTGTGCATCCTCTCCGAAGAGATGAAAACGAAAATGTAAACACATGGATAATGATTTGAATCCTTGTTTTCTTTTTTTTTAGTTGGCGAGGTGAGTTGGATTAAAAGATTCAGAGAAAAGACACTTTTACCGGAGGAGGAGTGTTTGCTTTTACCTTGTCTTTTGTTTGTAAAGGACGCCACATTATTGTGACTCGTTTCATTGCTTGTACATATAAAATGCAGGACTAAAGTTTAGTTGG
>JAPZDT010000011.1:15467479-15477508 GCA_029814675.1 Acanthurus coeruleus | reverse complement strand
ACAGGTCAGCACAAACCTGCCAACTCTTACGAGAAGATCACCATCAACAAGAACTCCCGTGCCACCCTCAACAGCCTGAGGCACATCATTAGCAAGAACAAGTACAGGAAGGACCTGCGCATGGTGAGTTTAACCTTTGATTCTGGAAAGCAAAGTCTCAAATATTATATCAGGAATATATTCTAAGTTCAGTTTGTCTCCCCAGGCTGCTCTGCGTCGTGCCAGCGCCATTCTGAAGAGCCAGAAGCCTGTTGTGGTCAAAAAGAAGCGCACCAGGGCTGCCAAGACAGCATAAACTCATACACATGAAAACTGAATAAAAGATTCTTGTTTGGAAAAAAAATCACATTGTACTCTTATTTGCCATACAGTTTTGATTACATCTGGTTTTTCTGATATGCAGGGCTTAATACAGAAATGACAAGTTGATAGATTGAGTGATAAATCAAGTTAAACTCATTGTCTGTTATTGCATAGTTGATAGTAAGTGATAGTGTAAAAAAGCATAATTTCCTGTAATGACTGACCTCAGTCTAGATTATATATTTTGTGGTATACAGTTGTTAATGAAAACTGACTTAAGATTTTTTTTCTACTCAAGCACATCAATGTTAAGTCCAGTGTTAGAGGGATCTCTTTGCAGGTATATGTATGTTTTCAGTAGTATATAATTAACTGGAAAAAAGAATCATATTTTCATTACCATAGAATGAGACCTTTATATCTTCTGCAAAAGAGTCTTTATATTTCACAGCCACGTTTCTACAGTTTCTCCTTAATGAACAAATCAAACACTGGTTCTAGAGAGAAACTTGTTCTCCACAGGTTTGTAGCTACTGTAGGTGTCCCTGCATGCTTTTGAGAGGGTGAGTGGAAGAATATTCAGTCCTGCAACTTCACCACTAGATGCCACTAAATCCTACACATTAAACCTTAAAATTGCACGTGTCTCGTAAATACAGTACAAAAACAGCATTTGAACAAACAGCAAAGGCCTGATTAGAAGGTCAACTGTGTACAAAAACAAGAAACATGTTTGTGTAATCTTATTACAGACTGAATAATTCAGCTGACTCGCTGTTGAGGCATGTTAACCAAAACATACCAGATGCAAGTAGTTTGGCTGTCCTGGTTTGAAATAGGTCAGTGAGTGGGCACTCAAATTTACTGACCTATTTCCGGAAAAGTTGTTTACCACTCGGATGAAAGATCTCAGGACAGGGGGCAACCCCGAGAGGCAGCTGAAGAAAGTAGCATACGTCTATGCCATCATTTAGGGAATATAATTTCTTTTAAGTGGTTGTACCTGAGTTTTTTAAATATATATATATATAGAAACACCTGGTTTCCGTTTGCCCTCTTCACCTCAATGTCCTGGTGTCCCAGTGGTTATGTGCATGATGTAGCTGCTGCATGTGACAGGATAGAGCTACAACTAATTAAATAACAGAGGATGCCCCTCTGACTCTATTGATTACCTGTGCACACAGTTGGCAAACCATTTCCCTTTTAATCCCCTTTTTTAAAATGTGTATTACATGAATTCCAGAAGAAGTAAACATCAAGGTTTGTTTAAACAGGCCATGTTATAATATTTAATTTTAATTAGAAGTAGATGATGCTGAAGCCAAAGTGGCCTCTTTTGCCTCACTCACTGTGACCACTGATGTGAAAACATTGGATAGATTTTGATGCACTGGTAGGTTTCCACCCATGGCTTTGGAAAGAAAGAATAAACAGTTGTCACCTCCCCTGGAGTTTAAGCTGATAAATTATACTGAACCAATCATTTCTGCAGTGAAGCACATTTCTTTCACACGGGATGTTCGTACGTAGCGGAAGGGATTGGTGTCTGTGAGGATGTGACAGAGGCTGTGTGTTGTGGTCGCAATGAGGGGAGTACGGTCGGTGCTCGTCTTCGTGCCTCTGGCTCTGCTGGTGATGCAAAGTCGGAGCTTTGAGCTTCAGGATACAATTCATGCACTCATAGAGGAGAACATCCACCTTCATGACCAGCTGGAGAACCTCACCCAGGCCCTCAGGGAACTCAAACGGATGCTGTGGCATCCCTCAAATGGTACTGAGTCAAACTTTTATTTATGCAATATAAATAGAGACGTGAGTATAAACAAAACATGTACAGGCTTTACGTACTTGCTCTTTATATTTATAAGGAAAATGATTAAAATGGAAAATACATATTACCACAAGAGGCAACATAGAGCTGAATTATTTAGAGGATTCCTCAAGATTTGCACATTTATTTAGTGAAATATTTATCTTAAGAATATGATGCTCAGTTTTTATTTGAATTTATATCTTTAACATGCCTTTAATCCAATTATTCAGTTGCATGCTACTCTGCTTTTCACTGCACATGTTATTTATGTGCAAATAAAGCCTTTCAGACGAAGTAAAAAAACAATTCACTATTCAGCATAATTTCCTGATTACACAGAATTCAATCCTAAGACACATGATATATACTTTGTACCCTGTAGTGTATGAGTTTTATGAACCTTTAAGCCCCTAAGATCAGGATGTCTGCATTTAATTTCATTTTTGTCTTTTCCCTTGCTCTTATTTCCTGTTTGCGTCTGTTTTCACTTGATCCTTTCTGTTGCTGTCTGTATTCATTCTCAAATGAAATTTGTAACATTTGAAGCTTTTTGTAAATGTTCTATCTTACATAGTTAGGTGATATTTCAATAAATGTGCAAATCTACATCCTGACATAGACATTCTATGTGTTTAATACAGACCCAGATCATCACGAGCACCACGAACATCACAATGAGGATGTCCAGCACCTGTGGGACGAGTGGTCAGAACACGGTGTGTAATGTGGCTGAAACATTTTCTGTGGATGCAGAAAAGTCGGGCAACAGATGTGAAAAGCTTCCAGCAGAAGTCACCGCATTGAGCCTGCATGTTGCAGCAGAGCCCATACCATTAGCCGGCATTGATCTCATGGCCTAGTAGGCTGCAGTTAAGCTTACAGGTCATGAAAACACCAGAGGGATATAATGAAATGTTTTTTTTTTAATCAACTCTGCTGCAAATGAGCCTTCTAGCTGCATGTTATGTTTATTGCACATAAATAATAAGTGAACGGTGCTGGATACACTAAAATGAGATGATGTGACAGTTTGCACATGCTCTGATTATGGTTTGTGCATGTAAGCATCATATCCTGGCTTCCGAAACCTTGTTAAGGTCGCTTGTTTTTAAGAAACCTGGAAAAACCTGCAACTGTCTAAACATGTTATTCAGGTTTCTGAATATACAAATCAGGGCGGCTGAGATGGTGAGAAATCAAAACACACCTGGAGGCAGACGATCGGAAAGCTACACACTGTCATAGTCATGTTTTACAGGGATGTAAATAGCCAGGTTTATTATGTTCCATGTAAACGCCATGTCCTGAACATGATAAACAAAAATAAGACTCAGCACCAGAATACTTGTGCACAATGTAAACACACTTATTTTTTCTGCCTTCCTGTGACAGGCATCAGCCCAGAGACCCATCTGCTGTTGGAACATGCCTTCTGTGGACACGACCCGCATGACTCAGCAGCTCCCCTGCACGAAGAAACGACCCTCCTGCTGCTGACGCTACCCTGTCTCACCCTGCTGCTTATGAGCTTTTCCTAGGCTATATTAGCCACTGAAGAGCTGCACAGAACTATAAATGCTGTCTATGTCTATCATTTTATCGTACAAAGTTAAATTATTTTCTATTGGCCGACGGGGATAAGTGCAAACTATGCAAACTGATAACTGAATAGTGAGTTTGGAGCCCTGGCTCATCCTGCTCAGAGTGATTATTGAGTGGACAGGATTGGATGAGTTGACCCATCCACAATCTGTGTTACATGAATCACCTCTGGGGAATTTACTGAAGTGGAAAGGAGCCTGTTGACGCTGGTCTATCATCAACAGAGAAGCCTCTATGTTTAACCTGTTGACTCATCTAATCCTCCTACTGTGGGAAACGTGGGTGATGTGATTTTTTATCTATCAATTAGTTGTGTAAAGTTGTCTCAGGAATCACGTTTTTGTTGTAACAATGATGGAAAATTAACTACATGCAGGAAGATAATCAACTTTTTGCTCTTCTCTGTACCATAAATGTAATCATGGATATTGTACAGAATTCCAAATTTTTAAGATGATAATGAATAAAAGATACTTTTGCTGTTATTTTTAAGTAATTAAGACTACTCAAGCCCTTTTCATGGCAGATAATGCTGCAAAAATGCTCTTCCACTGAAGCACAGATGGAACCAATAAAATTCCAGTATTAAACAAAGTAAATTAAAGATTGATTTTGCTGTTGGACATGGATGTCTGCCCTGAAAAAGGCTCGTCCGTTAAAAGTTTTCATGTAAGCTCATATGTGAATAAAGTATGGCTGTAATTTGGATGAATGGTGTTTAACTTCTGATTACTAAAATGTTGACCTAACTTTGAGCAACTGAATGAAAAATAAATAAAATAAAGGTTCGGTGTTGATTTTTTTTTTTTTTTGGCTGCTGAGGAGCAGAAGAAGCTGAAAACACTAGTATTTATCAACTGAAAAAGATTTTACAGTGTATGATTTGGCAAAAAAGTTGTATTTACTTCTTCACCACATTCGCACATAGTGCAACCTTTGCATCAGCACATTAGGACCAAACCAATACAATAATACAAATACTGGTAACAGAGCCCTTTTAAGCTTTTGTCCTCACAAACTCATGAGAGAAATAAGTGGCTTTTGAGCTCCTGAATTCTGCACTATGTTCATCGGCTAGTTTGTAACCTTGTCTGTCTGCTGCTTGGAGCTCATCAGGTGGTGCACAGTTGGTTTACTGAAGGACTTTTACTGAATACAGCTGGAAACAAGGTTAATAAAAGCAATGGCTGTAAAGAGGCCCAAATGCTGGAGGGAAATTTAAAGCTGGGTGACGATTGCCTGTGCATTTGTTAGAAGGAGTGAGGTCTTCTAAGTTACTCTTAGTCAATCAAAAATTGTAAATATTTATTTAGTAGTGCAGTTAAACTGTTCATAGCGCAGCATCAGTCTATTTATCCCCACCTTGGACAATTTCAATGAATAAAAATGCAACAGGATTGAGTCCAAACCTTGTTTATTTTTCCCACTATCTGAAATGGTACAGCACATATAAAAGTTATAAAATTAACTTAAAGTCAGTTTGGGCTGAGGGTTTTATATTCTACAGAGTGAAAACACATTTAATACAACAAGGACACACAGGAAACAAAACAGGGAAATGTGATTTAACACAACAAATAAATAGCTGAAAGTCAAAGCTCAAACAAAACATTTAACCTAACACCTACATCATTCTCACTGCGTATAGCAACATGTTCTCAATATTGATAATGGATAAAATTTACTCTTATTAAATATAACTCATTTATCGTGGAATGATGTGATGAAACTCATTGATGTTTTTTGTGCATTTACTTTTGGCTTCAATGCTGGTCAGTCCGTCATTACTACGGGGGTCCACACACACAAAAATGATCTATAGTCCATGCAGACTTAGTACGCATGTTTTCCAAGCATATAACGCATTTTGATATTACAGCTCTAGTCTATGTCAAGGTCAGAGTCCTCGTCGCTCACAGTGTTCTGTATGATGGCTCCATTGCGAACCGTCTTCGGGACGATGGGGGGCTTGTCGGGCAGGAGGCCGTACTCCTGCAGCAGGGCCTCCAGGTCAACAGCAAAGAAGTCTTCCCCAAGCTGGTCTGTGAGCCGGACAAAGTTACCGATCAGATCGCCTCCTTTGTAAACGAGCAGAGCGGGCAGAGCACTGTCTCTGAACAGTGCGCTGGTGCTGATGGCTGAGCTGCGTACGCTGCAGAACTTCACCAAAGGGTATTACTGAGCCAGACACAGCAGGCTGCCACTCATGGCCTCGCATCCCGGAACATCCGGCTCGTAGATGTGGATCACGACCAGTGTGCTTTTGTCCTCCTTGTCCAAAGCCTCCAGGAAGTCCTCTCCACTGTTAAGCTCATAGACCTGCGCAAAGCGTTTGCCACGGCAGAGCTGGCGTCGCATCTCTTCGATGCGCTGCATACGGTAATGTTGCAGGAAGTCTTCATCGTCCTCTTCTTCCTGGAGCATGTTGTACTCTTGCATGGTCATCTGTTGAGTAGACATAGAGGAGAACAAAAACAGGTAGTTACAGGAGAATGTTTTTCAGCTAAAGGAGCTTAACACAACCGTTTCTTATTTCTTATGTATTTTGTCCTCCTCTACTTACTTTGCCTTTTATTTTTTCCTGCAGCTCTTTCTGCTTCTCTTTGTCTTTTTCCAGGTCGAGATCAGAGCGGCAGGTCATCGACAGCTTCTTGATCAGTCTTTCCATCTCTTTCTTCTGCTCTTGCTTCTGCTCCACCTCCAGCTGCTTGTACTTCCTCCAGTCATTGATGACACCCTTTGGTCCTGTGAAAGAACAGCCAGTATCACTGCCATGACAGTAACTATTGCAAGATGCATACTAATAAAAAAATCAATAAATAAGTGCAGTATTCATGTGGTGTATGTATTTTCCTACCCTTCTCAACACCAACATATTCCAATGCTTTAATAAAATATTTTGTATCAACCAAAGAGTTAAATTGTTTAAAAAATGTTATTGTTAGTGTTAGTACCTGTGTTGACAGCGCTGCCATCAGCACTGTGGTCTATCTCCGGCTCATCAATATTAGCGTCCCGGATGGTCTTGTTCTCCCCATCCTCATCATCGTCGCTGCCTTCGTCCTCACTGCTACTGTAGTAGTACTGCAGCTTCTCCCCCAGGATCTTGTCATCCAAAGTCGTCATGGCAGAAGCTCACTTGAGGGCAGCAGTTGTTATTGTGTTAGATATTGTGCACTGATGCAACTCATAAACACGACTAAGGCTTTCATAGGAGGCGGTATCATAAGGATACTATTTAAGAGCATGATTAAGAGTACATCCTTTACATTTGTATGTCAGGCAGACAAAAGTATTCATTTGAATGAGCTTAACAGGTTAACAATACTGCCATTTGCTTCATCTTTAAAGCTTCATAGATGAAACCCCTTCAGATTAAAAACAGTTTTGCCTTATAAAACTGTTTTGCAGAGCACATCAGGCAGTGGACCGAAATAATCCAGACTGAAAGGCATCGAGGCTTTCCTAGGCCGGTTAAAAAGGGCTTATTTCAAAAATAGGACATCGACACTATTCATAGCTTATATTAAGTGTGTCAATTGACAAAAAGTGTGACTTGAGAGGCCTTTACTGATGCACTGAGCCATATGTAAGCCAACCCGTGTGCACAGATGGAGACAAGGAGGCACACATCATTGCTAAATCCTATTCTTTTTTTTTTTTTTTTTTTTTTTTACAGTGCTCATGAAAAGTAGATCCATGCAGTTCCCACAATTGTTATGCTAATGAGGCCCCTCTTCCATTGAGAAATCATTTTGTCAAGATCCACTCTCTTTGGATACAGAGGCTCTGTTTCAACTCTTTTTCCCATACATCCACTGAATGAATGATTATGAAGCCCTATTAAATGCCCGCAGACACTGTAAAGCCCCGATGAACAGATTAAAGAGCTTCCCTTTGGCAGTCACATTCACATGCTTATATTTTCTTTTAAACACATGCAAGTTTTATATAGTGCATTTACTCATTTTTATTTATTTATTTAACCTAATAATTTCAATTTCGTTTCATTTTATTTCAAATTCAAAACATCTAAGATGGGCAAAATAAAATCTAAAATACACCAAATTCAATTTATGAGTTCCCGGTATTATGGGATTTATTATGGATTCCGCTGCTCTCATTGAATTTGGTTCCAGTTGTGCATCACTGCTATACATATAACTGGCAGGAATATGCTGTTTATTTGTCCTCTTATATATACATTTTCATTAAAAACGCATTAAGGGATTATAATCCTAATTAACGCAACAGTTGTCTGTGCAACGATTGTGCTGCAAACCGACATATTTTAATTTATGAATAGCACATTTTGTGTCGGCTACACATGCTGCCAGTCAAGAGATGTCCATTGTTTAGGTGAAAGTGGTCATTTTCACATCATTGTAACGCACTCAGACACATTAAAGAGATGGACTGCAGTGTCCCGGCAGCCTTGAGGGGACCACCCACTTAGTAGAGTTTGGTCACTTTTGGTCAACATCTCATCAGTCCTGAGCCACTGAGTCTTTCTAAGTTGGCTGGATACTAAAAAATATGGACAGAAACTGTTTTTTCAACACTATTATACTGAATCAATCTGAGCTCATGGAGGGACAGGGCGGCTATATCAGTCCTCCCTGTTTGAAATGCTTTGGTCTGGTGTTATTATCGGATATAGTGACGCACGATGTTGCTACTGACAGACGGGCAGATGGGAGTCTGCCCGCCCCCTACAGTCTGTAGAGGGTACATACAGTCTATGGGTATAAACCGAGGCAAACGGTCTCTTTCTCCTCCTCTCCCTCACTCAAATACACACACCTTTTTGTTTGCCTTCCTTTCAAAATGAATCAATGAATGAAGCAAACATAAAGTTGTTATTTGTTAGCTGTTCGTTTTTATCATATAGATTTTTAAAGTTTTAATGAATAAAATCTTGTTTTGTTCTTATTTTGTACCTGTTACACCAGTGCTCTTACTTATGAAACCCAGATTTGTGCTAGTACATAACGTGTATATTGTTTTATGAGAGAGTTAAGGTAAACCAACCAGTTTTTAAAAAGTTTCCTTTCGATATTGTTTTCATATTCAACATTGTTGAACACAGTATTCATCCCCTGTCTGGTCAATTTAATCTTTTTACACGTATTCAACTAGCTTTTCAGTTAAAAAATAAAATGAAAGTTAATAAGGCCAGTTCAGAAACTCATTCATTGAATGTTACACACACTCTAACAAAACATAACAAAATACTTGTGAGATTAAGCTTCTCAACAGTCCAACACACAAGCTTGAACTTGCACTCATGGAAATGTCTTCCCTTATTTTCAGCACTCTTACCTTTTCATGTTGAGTTTCTGGGAGTTGTGCTGGTAAAAGCTTAAATGCTATTAAGCTTATTATTGTACGGTTTAATGGCTCTTAATGCTAATGGTAGTTGGCCAAAGGGTATAGATTTTAGAGACAACCTATTCTGAACAAAAGTTTGTCCATTACTGAACAGATAGTTTGCACAATTGAACTCTTACTGTTTTGTTTTATTGTGCATTTGTTCACTCATGAATGCATGTAAGGAGGATTGCTTTTATGAAGGAGATGTCTCCTCAACAAAGATCATTTGTTTTTAATCTAAATATTGCTCACAAATATAGCACATTGTTCTAAAATAAATGCAGTTGATGAAAGGCAAAGTTAAGGTCTGGACATTTCTTCCTTCTGTCATGCTTTAATTTGTTAAAGATAAGTACTGACATGCCCAGATAATATGTCTGTATTTTTTCCTCTCCTATGACCTTCTGCCCCATTGACTTAGAGGTGGCATCGATGTCCCTGCTCAAATAACCGCAGTGGACATTGTTTGTTCTTTTTACTGGATAATCTCTTTGCACAGAACTCCTCAAAGGGCCTCTGCTGCTGCAGGCATCATCACATACTAAAAGCTTAGCATATTTTCACTCTTTGTCTGTTCTCAGTTTTGGTGTAAGATAAAACGGAACTGATGCATGACTCTACATGGCAGTGAGACACCACAGTCACATCATTGTCTCCAGCTCCTTGTTTGGAGCACACTCAAGAATGTATGCATGCATAAAACCAGAAACCTGCAGTTACACCAAAAGAAGTTTCACCACCAATGGGAACCTGACTCTTTAAATGAGCTTGGTCTTCCTCCACCTCCTGCAGCAAGTCTGAACAGGCTGACTGAGGGGCAAAACCAGACATGCTGGTGAGGGAGGGGCAACTGAACTCACATCAATAAACCCTGCAGCCTTTTTTCCTGATGCACCTATTTTTTTTGCAAGGGAGATGGAGAAACATGTCATTAA
>JAPZDT010000011.1:15037343-15047515 GCA_029814675.1 Acanthurus coeruleus | reverse complement strand
ACCATTAATTTTCATTTAAGGGTTAGTTCAACTTTTAATTATGAACACTTATTGTTTTCTTGCCAACAGTTAGATACTAAGATTAATACCACTCTTGTATATGTTTGTTAATTGTGGAGCTACAGCCATGAGACAGTTAGTCTATGTTAGCTTAAAGACAGATAGCATTACTTAGGGCATTATAACACATTTGTTGAAAAAAGAAAAAAATGTAACACTAACTAATGAGATATGATGTGTACAAAGCTGAGCTTTAGACCTGCTGATCAGCAGATTTTTTTACACTTGGGCAAAGCCAGACCAGCATCCTCCTGCTTCTTGTCTTTTGCTAAGTTTAGCTAATCATTTGCTGCATGCAGCTTCCTATCTGTGTAAAGTACTCCTTTGATGTTGTTTCTATTCTAGGTCTGTCACCTAGTTGAATATATGTAATGAGATGCACATGATGCATGTGACTGCTATAAAACACAAATGTTATTGTTAATGCCCACAGCGCCTCGTCAAGAAGGTCCAGGACTCCGTTTTGGATAAGTGGGTTAACGATCCCCACCGCATGGACAAGCGTGTCCTGGCCCTGATCCTCCTGGCTCACTCATCCGATGTTCTTGAGAATGCCTTCGCACCACTCCAAGACGACCAGTACGACCTAGGCATGAAGAGAGTCCACACTCTGCTAGAACTGGAGCCCGAGAAAGAGAGCGCAAAGCCCAACGCCAATGAACTCATGTGGGCTGTGGTGGCTGCATTTACTAAATGAAAACACCTGATTGGTTGGACTGGAAGATCTGGCTATGGTCTGTGTTATTTAATTGGTTGAAGGACTTCACTTAATGAGATGGACTTCAGTTTAATGAGACAATCTATTTTGGTTGGGGAGCCTGTTTGTACATCTATTCCAGATGACATTTTGGTGGTAGTCCATATTAACCCAATACAATATGATTGGTGGTGGGCTTCACCAAGAAATATTTGGTCGTTTGGAATGGTCTCTATTGAAAAATGACTGACACACAGTGAGGTAAATAATCTGCCACTGCTAGGCTGGATATACTTGTAAACATCAACACTACGAACAGATGGGCTTCTGTTAATGTTAGATGACATCAAAGAACAAAGCAGGTGGCAGCAGTAGTCATGGTGAATATGAAGATTTTGACTGGGGCCAAGTTTCCCTCTACGCTAAGGAAACATCATCTCTCCATTACTACAAGATTTTGCCAGAACCAGATCATGGTTTTGTCTCCATACTCTCTCACATGCTTATGCAAGGATAAAGGATAGCAAATCGCACGGCTAATGATTTGCACTCACGCAGGACTCCTGCCTCCACCTATTCATTCCCACTTGTCTTGGGAGTACATGCTTAAGAGTTACTGTTAGTGTAGACTATCTGAATGTTTTACCGATTCACTCTGTGTCCTCATTAATTCTCTCTTCTCGTTTTCTCCTTGTTTGATCTTGAGGAGAAAAATGAGAACATAGAACACTTGAGTTCAGTTGCTACATCATTAAGAGTAAGCCGAGTAATTTGACCCTCATAGTCATTGACCTAAATGAAGAATTAAACCCAGAGTCTAGCAAAACTCTTTATCTTACTAGTTTTTTTGTTTTTGCAATGGGTCCATTCTGTTTTAGTAGAATGAGGCTAGTCTTCCGTTTCTATTTTTGTTGCTAATCAATGCTTGGAGTAGCTTGCCATTTATCAGTTATTTTGCACAGTCAGTAGCTCTGTAGGTAGGACTGTATTTATAGAGATTTTTCTTGGGTTGAGTAACACATTTGTAAAGATGAGATTAAATATTATGAACCTTAGCAACCATGGTTTAAAATAAGATCTCACTTATTTTGTCCACAGCTATTGATCTTTATGAATACTTAAAATAATTCCTCTAAACATGTAAAAAGAAAAAAAAATGTGCTCATTATTTTTATTTTTTAAGTTGAGATGTAAAAATGCAGGAACAGTGAACAGCAGTCAAATCTGTTCTGGTTTGGACTGCTGTTAAAAGAGCCTCCAGAAGATTTACAGTATGGTCATTGGCGTTTGCTTTTACAAATGGGATGGAAAATGTTAGCCAAGCAGGCTAGTTTCAGCTCAGAAAATATTAAAAGGCCAGCTCACCCAAATTAAAGCAAACACATTTTCTCTCAACATTTGTCGTGCAGGTATTGCTGGTTTTATTCGATCTGAGACATAAACCAGGATGTAAGATAAGAGTAAATGGAATTTCTGTGTGAGTGCTCATCAGCAGTAAACACACCTTTCTGGACCTTCCTGTGACAAACCCCAAAAACTTTACTGTACATTTTTCCTTGGAACTCATTTTCACCTCAGAGTTCATACAAGAAAACTGTGAGAGCATATTCTGTGGATTCATGTTATACCAACAGAGATGAGACTGTGTTTTGATGTTTGGATGAGCTGTCCCTTAAAGTTTCCCTCTTGCAATATAATGTATCTTTCAGTTTGTATGTCATGTCATAATTAGATGTTATTTCTATCTGACTGGCCCATATGGGCATGTTGTATTGTTTTAAAAATGCAATTGATGTGAGGGTTACTTGGGCCCCGTATGAATACATTTTAAGACTGAAACTGTTCAACAACATGCAAGCCAGTGAAAAAAAAAAAACTCCTCCAGACAAGCTTCACTGCAGGTTTGAAAGAAAACTTCTGTTTCAATATAAAATACCAATTGTAAACATCATTCTAGTCTATCGAGTGTGTGATTCATGTACGAAGTTACATCACCTATCGTTTCATGGCATACTTTCTAGTTCTGTCTTTTCCCCTACCTACAGAATACCAGTAGGTATAAAGACGTGTTGAGATCCGTTTACAGCAAAGAGACCATGCATGCTATTGGTGGAGGGCCGGGGTACTTGTGGATGTAGCTTCAGAGAAAAGGCTTGTATGTAATTATTAGTCATTTTATGTGTAAAATCTAATGGAATTCAATGAAAGGGATCTTCTCTCCTATCCTGTATAATTCTGTATGCTTTTGTATTACCACAAAAAATAAAGTAAGGATCCTTTAAGTGCCTGAATTTAGCACTGTTTTGCTGTTGTTATTTTGTTCCTTATTAATACACATTTATGTTTTAATCTGCGTTTTGCTTAGTTTTACTCCTATTCCCTTTTGATTAGCTCCGTAAATGTGTCACACAAACAATGTCAGTCGCTGAGTTCGATAAAGTTTTAGCATAATGTCTTCTGGTGCTGAAATTATTAGGAAATTTGTCAGTTGACAGAAAATTAAAACCTAACTCAATAACTAATTAATTAAAGCAATATATAAAGCAAAAAATGTAAATTGAATGTGTATGGGTTATGAAATGTTAGTCACAAAAAACAGCAATTATAGGATGCTAGCTTTGGCTCTATGAAATTACTCATGATGGCTATATGTCTCTAAAAGATTAGTTTGGTACATAATAAAAAGATTAAAGGAATAATTTTGCCATAATTTGTTAAATTGCATTGTCTTTCTTGTCAAAAGTCACGGTGGATAAGAAGATAAATACCCTTCTCATGTCTTTACCCTAGATGCTAAAGCCTATTGCTAGTTAGCTTAGCGTAGCACGAATAGTGGAAACAGGAAAGCCGCTCGCCTGTCTCTGTCCATATGGGAAAAAAACTTTGACAAGGGCCTTTACAGCTCACACTAAACATGTTGTAACCCATTTAATCTGTACACAAGTGTAAAAATTGCTAGCTGTTTCCCCCCTTTCCCTGTCTTCATTTCAATCTCAGCTAACAGGCTGCCTGCTCCAGCTACATATTCAACGTAAAGCTAACTGTTTCTTTGAATTAAGAAACCAATTGTTATTTGCAATCCAGCTGTAGTACACATGCACAGATACTAGAGTTTTTGAGCGTATGTAACTTTTTATTAACAACTAATGGTTACACCATTAGAGAGACATTTTTTAAAGGTAATACACCAAGACTTAATTCCTCTGAGTAGACTTCTGGTCAACATTAATGTTACAGGCTTATTAAGCATAACAAATGCATAAATGTCCACATATGCAGAAATATGTACAGGACGTGTGAAAATCATCATCTTTGAGCAGAAAACTTCCAATCGGATGTTCCACTTTGGTTCCAGTCATCCGTGGGTCTGAACTGGTAGATCAAATACATCCCTCATATTTGGCCTTTTCACTGTGGAGCTCCAGTTGTGAATATGACAGCAGTCCAGTCCACTGACAGTCCACATCCAACATCTCCATCAGGGAGTTCTCACAAGCGTTATCCCACTTGACAGTCACCATTTTGCCACCAGTGGCGAGTCTGTATCCAAGACTCTTCTGCTTTGGCTATGTATGCCCAGTTTTTTTAAAAAAAAATCAAGCTCCTCGATATGTACTTTCACATCTCGTCTCACTTGATTTTAGTGACGTTCTTGTAGTTCCTGATCAGTATTTCCAGCAGTCTGTATCTCCAGTACAGCTCGTCTCCAACTTGACGAAGCTCCTTTCCACAGTGAACAGCAGCAGGAAGGTCTGAGGGGAAAAAAAATACAGGTCAGATAAGACAGGTTGATTTTCCATGATGTAATACATGTTTACATTCAAGAGGCTTCACTAAAACAAGGTTAATTTTCACTAAACCTACATAGATACTCACCAGGTTTAGCCATTCTTATAGCGATAATGCTTCAATGAAGAGAGGAAGGCTTTAAAAGTTCAGTTTTTCTTCTCTCTTAGTGCTTATAAAGCTGTGCAGTCGTGGCTCGACAAGAAGGAACAGGTTGAACTATTGATAGCAGAGCGTCTTAAATACTTCTGGCTGACGTAACATTGTAGCTGAGGAATCCCCGTTTGTTATGGCCAAGTCCCTCCCACTTGAAGGTTGACTTCTCTGTTCATGGTATTGTTGCGGGTTCCTTTAATCAGAAGTATTGCATAAAATGTACGGATTTGACACTTTTTAGAACACATCACACACCATGTTGTTTGTGTTTGTCACTTGCTGACTGTACTTTAAATTTTAATCAAAATAAACATGCTGATGGGGACAGATCAAGTGATTTTTAGGCATTATTCACATGTAAAAATATTTACATATATCAGGATTTGACAGTATTATAAAATGCATTTAATTAAAAAAAAAAAGTTTAAAAAACATACAGTGTTGAATGATGTAACTTCTTATAGGAAGTAAAGCCAAAGGTTAATTCAACGACAGTGTGTCACATCAAGGAAAACTCAGTCACCACAGCCACGCCGCACTGTCCAGTAAAGACAGGAGATTATAACCTGACACTTATATAATCCCACCATAAAGATTTACCACTTGTTCAGCAAAAAGTGTGGGACAATAACAGTTCACGGGAGCATCAGTGGATGATTTTGTGTGCTAATGGGCTGATAGGGATAAGAGGTTTAGACACAGTGGTTGTTTTTCAAAATGTACAGAACAGTCCTAATAATGTTGTTGTATAAATAGAAACTCAGATTTCTCAGAATAACCTCAATGTCATGTGATCAGTGTAAAGACTTTACATTACATGCACACATGTAGTAATAACAGACCACTGTAACATCGGTGCTCTTTCAGCGTTTTAAATGATTAAAGGACGGTTCTCATTAATTACATTCATTCAACATCAAAGAGGCATTTCATTCAACCAGCACTGCCTCTAACTGGATTAAACACACCAGGACATCCTAGATACACCATCAACTGACTAAAGGAACTTAAAAGTCAAGGATATATTTGTGCTTTCATTTTCCTTCAAGTACTGCATGCCATCTACATTCTCTGCTCTGTTCTGCCCTAACATGAGCACGTCAAGGCTTGCCTGTTGTCACTTCCTCTCTGATGAAACAGGGAAGTGCCCGGGAAATTACTGCAGACTGCAGTCAGGTGATCTGAGCCACGTTGGCTCATGCAGTGCATGTGCAAACCAAATGATTTACTGATCAGAAACATACGTCAGTTTTACACATTAGTAGAATTACCAAAAAGTTTTTACTGGAAGTTTTTGATGTAGAGACAAGGGCTAGGGTGAGAAACCAAGAACCAGAAAACAGTCACATGCAGATCCTTTATAAGATAGAAGTACCAATACAGTGATGTTAAAATGCCCCAGAAGTATTATCAGCTAACTGTACTTAAAGAATAAAAGTAAAAATACTTTTGATCTCAAAAATACTTTTTTTTAGATGAAACCAGTATGAGAACTGAGAAGAACTCAGACATCTGAAACTAGACTCTGTTAATATGCGAGGGGTCAAAAGGCTAAAAGGCTGGGAACCACTGGCTTATTCTTTAACAACACAACTGTTTTATAACTTTATAACCTGATTCTTTCTGTATGTCAAATAATGTTGAAAAGTTGCTCTTATAATTAACTGTAGTGGAGTGAAAAGCACTATTTTTTCAGTACAGTAATGAAGTGGAGTAGGGGTAAAAAAATGCATAAAATGGAAGATTAAAGTAAAGCAAAATGCTTGTGTGAATGCATTTACCAACTTACCATTTCCGCTCATTCAAGCACTATTTCATTTGTGCAGTACAGTCACAAATTTGCAGAAGGCACGGCCATGCTGCTGATAGGCGTGTTATAAAACTTGTTGTGTTCCCGCCAGTCTTTTATTGCCACACTCTGGAGGTAGTAAGGAAAATGAATGAAGGAGAGGGTGTTTTTATTTTTTACTGGAGATGAACTATGAACATGCTAATCAGTTACTGTAACAACACAGTGTTCAATGTTGCAATTTTGGAAGATATCTCAGACTGAGTGGAAAAAGATGTAGGTTGAACAGAGAAAGGGAGAATGGTTTCAGGGCATGTGTGACACTGTGTGTGTGTACATGTGGTAGATAGGGTGTATCATTGGGAAACAAAAAGCAAATGATAAAACAATAAATGTTGGAATGTGTTACAGTAAAAAGGCTGGGTTTGACATGTCAAACTTTTACTCTCACATAGCTGAACTCTGAAATCACGTACACAGTTATTTAATAGTTTTGATGGCTCCTTTACTGTAAGTATTACAATATTGAAGGGACAGGATTAAGAAAAGGGAGTGTAGAAGTATACTGTAAGATCACAGGTCATAAATGAGAAACCATAATTAATGAAAGCCTATTAGCATCCTCCCTTCCCTGCATGTATACACTGATGCCCCAAGACTGCATCCTAAAGCACAACAGTTTAATTATGCAAACCAATAATGTGTAAAAATGATAAGAAGACTTTTGTTTAGCAAATTATCAATAAACATTCCGAATCATTTTTCTTCTATTGAATATTTTCAATTCTATTATATTGAATATGAAACTTTTTTTGTAACAATTTTGCCTATAGCTGGCCTGACCTGTAAAGCATGCACATACCACCATCAATCACCAGGTGGCAGCACTTTCACTGAATTGGCGTCTGTCACTGTCAGTTTGTCTATAGCCCAACCAATAAAGGTCTACTTAAAACATGTTAACCTTGATTCATTAAAACAAACTGTTATTTATGCACACACACACACACACTTATAAATACACACACATTGTTTAGCTTCTAATACTCAATCTAAACTAATATGAGCATCAGTCTTGAGAAGTTAAATGAAACTCACATCAGCTTTTGTGAATTCTAGAAAATAAAATGCTTGCGCTTGTATGTGCATAAGAAATGCACTTTTTTGGATGAAATCAATGATTTGAAGTTCTCTAATAGGTCTTCATGCATTTTTATTACTTTCTAATGTAGCTAATTCTCAAAATAAAACGTTTTAAACTCTAGATCTCTCTTCAACAGGGACGCATTTAGCAATTTTTATTTAGATACATTTTCATAAGCAGTGCAAATATGTAGTTTCATACACAGGCACTCCAATACCGCTTAATAGCTTCCACTATGGGTCTGTCCCTGAATCTCTGTCACAACTATTACATTCATCAAAAATGAACGATTAAAATCAAAGTATTACTTAAGTATTTAAGTATCTAAAAACTATCTCAATATTTCTTATACTTTAAGTTAAAGTAATCAGAATTGGAAGGAAAGTGTATGTGCTCGTAATAAACAACTTATCTGTCCAAAAATGCACTAACACTGCAACTTAATGTGCTATTTTGCCACAAGGTAAATATCAGTTCAATGATCTTGAGCTAAAATAGGTTATATAGGCTAACAAATGCATTTTTTAAAATGGCTGTCAACATTACTTTTTTTCGAATAAATTGTTCAGCCATTAACACACAGCTAGGAGAGGTGAAAAAAAACAATGTTATCAGCACCTGATTGTCATTTTTCCACATTTTAAAACGACTTCATTACTTCCAGTGAGTCTAATAAAATGCTGATGAAACCGAATGCTAATAAGCTAGAAAAATCGGATGGTTTTCTCTTGATAATCATCTAATAAATACCTACAAAAAAAATTATCTATTTATGTCTCTACTAAACCGCACGCTACCGTTGAAATCACGTGACTGTTGGTCTGTCGTTGTGCGCGCTCCCGTGAAGTGATAATACCGCTCGATACAACGTCAGCGTCTGTCCGTCTATCGCGTGCCCAACCCACTCTGTCGGTGGTTTTTACAAGAAGAGACAGACAGATAACAGTCAGTCCACCGACAGACAGGCACCCTGTTCCTGGTCCCTTCACAGACATGAAAAATCTACATTTTAAGGATAACTTCTGGGTAAGTTTCTAATTCTTTACTTTGAGTTTATTGTTTTATTATTGTTATTAATAATTTTGGTCGGAAAAAAAGAAAAGCCGCGTCGCAAATTTTATCATGATGAACAGATGATAGCCTGAGGTTTGATACTTAAGATCATTTATCTGTTTAATCGTAGTTTCCCTTCTCTATTGAAGTCGAGCTGTGATGAGAGTGAGAAACACTTTATTTTCAGCCCCATCAAATAAGTTCCACTTTTTTATTCAGTGGTGAAGGAAGTATTAATAGCCTTGACCTGAGTAAAAGTACTCAGTTGAAAGTCCGCTACTTAAAAAGTGCATTTAAAAGTACGGAAGTACTTAATAATTTCTTTAAATTATTATTCTTATTCTCATTACAACTTAAAAGGTATGAGTATTTAATGCAGTTATGTTTGTAAAACTATGGCTGTCGGTATTAAACTATTATAAAGACCAATTTTTCTAATTATTATTAGTGGTGAATTAATGTATAAGTTGCATAATGCTGTTGTAGCTGGTAAAGGTAGACCTAATTTTAATCTTGGTGTTACATTATTGTTGTTTTTTATGTGTAATCTATGGCCTAACCCTAAAAAGTACGATATTTTCTCTTGTAGTTGTGTATTTGTACAAGGAAGCACAATGGAAAATTCAAAGTAAAAGTACCGTTAGACAACTACAACTACATTATTGACTTAGCTGCATATCCTCATACTTTCATGGAGATGAAAAGTCAATAATCACCTGATTTTGACACCTGCATGTCTAGTATGATAATAGGCTGTTACCCTCAGCTTATCTAAATTATGGTGAAGTACAGCTCAAAACATCAATTTACAGTGTGTGTCACATGTCCTGAAGTTACAGCGTTTATTTATGTCTGTGTTGAGCCTTGTCCTGCAAACTTCACTGTGCAAATTTTAAGTAAAACAAGTTTAGACAGCGGCAACCTTTCTTACAATAAAGGAAGAAGCATCTAAATCCCCTAGGCCTTTCTGTCTGTTAGGTATCTGTTTTAAAGTATAACATTTGTATAATATAAAATCTGTTTATTAGTAGGACAAATAACCTAAACAAATATCTCCAAGAAGATGAACACAATGAAATATTTGTCATTCTATTGGCAGAACTCTGACCTAACCTGCACTGGCGGCTATGACGCCATCATCCAGTATCTCAATGATGGCAAGAGGACGTGCAAGGAGGTGGAGGACTTCATGAAAGCCAGGTAATGCCATGACGTAATGATGCAAATATAAATGTACTTTCGTTCTGCTCTCGCCAACATATGCAAAACCCCTCGCTAGCTCCAAGATCCTGGCTAGCTTTGCTTATTTGGGTACGAACTGTAATCATTGTTATCATGCAAGTAACAGGCACAATATGAGTTAAAGCTACAGAGACAAACAGAGTTCATCAAAGCCATAGACCCTTGTGGTTCTTTGGTTGGTTTTATTATAGCCAGAAATGAAATGCAGTTACAAGGTGTGACAGAGTCAGTGGGCGAGAGACAAA
>JAPZDT010000011.1:13933995-13946714 GCA_029814675.1 Acanthurus coeruleus | reverse complement strand
AAAATCTTTTTCTCTTGAGGCAGACTGAATATTTTTGGACCCAGTCACACCAAAGAGTGTAAAATAATTTTTTAAAATATATTTTCAAATGGTGTCATTGTTAAATGCAGTTATAGGCCTTTGAAAGATTACAATGGGGTCATCTTCTGGAACAACTGACGCATCGCTTTGTCTCCAACATAATGAGGTTACATTAGAAGCACAGCAGAAGTGACAAGACTTTTAGTGAAAATGAAATTACAAGTGAGGATAAATGGAGGCTCTGAAAGGCGAATGTGGGTTCCAAAAAATAGGTCAAACTTTTCAGTTTGACTTTCATATTCAAGTGTCGCTAAACAGCTCATTGTTGTTGCCTTCTATCTAGATAACCAGCAGAGACAGAGAGAGGAGAATGGTTCATCACAGAGAAGAGGACCTGATTGGGATCCCCTTCCCGAATCACAGCACTGATGTCCTCTGTAGCCTCAATGAACAGCGTCGAGATGGGCTGCTCTGCGATGTCATCCTCATTGTACGTGACCAGGAGTATCGCACTCACCGCTCAGTTCTGGCAGCCTGCAGCCAGTACTTCAAAAAGCTCTTCACAGTGGCCACCACTGATGGTGGGGACCACCATCACACAGCAGCTGTGTATGAAATCGACTTTGTGGCTCCAGAGTCTCTAACTGCCATCCTGGAGTTCGCGTACACTTCTACTCTGACTGTGACAGCATCCAACGTCAAAGAGATCCTGAACGCAGCGCAAATGCTGGAGATCCCCTGTATCATCAATGTCTGCCTGGAGATAATGGACAGCGGAGGTGGAGGCGGCGGAGGAGGGAGAGCAGGGGAGGGAGAAGAGGATGAAGAGGAAGAGGAGGATGCAGAGGAAGATGAGGAGGAGGAAGAAGAAGAGGAGGATGAGGAGGAGGAAGTTGGGTCAAGGAAGGATGAGCAGGATGAAGAGGATAATGTCAGCGAGAGGTCAGCACAGTCATCTGAAAGCAGGGGGGAGCAGACACCCCATGGGACGGAGGACTCCCCACCTCCAAGCACCTCCGCATACCACCAGCAGTTTGACCTGTCGTCCCAGTCCCAGTCTCCAGACACAATGAGAGGAAAACAGGTACAGTGGATATTGGAAATTTTGTAAACTCTGTAACTAATATTGTATTTTAAAGACAAAAATACGACTTTAAGTGACTGTTCCTTGTTTAAAGAAACTCATGAGCTGTCTTGTGTTGCAGGAGAGTATGGAGAGTCGGGCTTTGAAGGATTTCTCCATTGAGTCCCTCCTTCAGGAGGGATTGTACCCCCGGATGTCAACACTGGACAGGAGGGCCAATTTCTCCCCTCTCCTCCCAGGTTTTTACCCTTCCATGTGGGCTGCTGAGTTCCCGGCCTTCCCAAAGCAGCTTCTAGACCCTAGCCATCACCAGCTTCCCCACGCAGGAGCCTCACCGCAAACCAGGCTCCCCCAAGCCTTCCCTAACCCCGCACCACTTGAGGCCTCCATTCCTCTTGATCTAGCTGTGAAAAGAGAGATCATAAAGGAGGAGATGAAGGAGGAGGTCCCGCTCAGTCTGCTACATGGAAGCCTCCTGAAAGAGTTTGTCAGTTCAGGTTTAGGCAGCACCATGAACACTGGGTCAGTGCCGTCAGAAGGTCACGCTCTCGGTCCGATAAAGGACGAAGCTGACTTTCGGTCGTACCTGAACTTTCTGAGCTCCACATCCCACCTAGGAGCATTGTTCCCGCCTTGGCAACTGGAAGAGGAGAGGAAGATGAAGCCCAAAGCATCACAGCAGTGTCCAATTTGCAACAAGGTCATCCAAGGAGCTGGGAAATTGCCACGACACATGAGGACACATACAGGAGAGAAACCATACATGTGCACTATCTGTGAAGTACGATTCACCAGGTACGTGCAGCAGTACTTCTTATCACATCATCATCACTTCATCTCAAGTGTTTCACATCACACGCCACACAGATTATCTAAAGATCTCAATGCTCTTATGTGTTTTCAAAGCACCAGGTTATGTAAAACAGCTTGGTAAGCGGAAAAGTACCCCATGCTCTTCTGACTGAGGTTAATTTGTTTTCACTAGATCTAAATATCAAAGAGCTAGAAGTGGAAAGCCCCCTCCACTGGTTTCTTTGCATTAGTGATAACTCACTCACCTACATCCTCTTGCTTTGGCTTATTTTCCACCTGTATTTAGGGCAGAACTTTAATGTAGTCAGTGGAGACAAATCATCTAAACTGACTTTTAAATCCACTTATAGTAGACCAGATCTTAAATGTAAATAAGTGAAGTGTTATCATTCATGTATTAATTTATATACTTACAAAACACTATATGAAAACATGTGGTTTTGTTCTTTTCTCAGACAAGACAAGCTCAAGATTCACATGAGGAAGCACACAGGTGAGCGGCCCTACATCTGCCTTCACTGCAACTCTAAGTTTGTCCACAACTATGACCTGAAGAACCACCTGCGCATCCACACGGGTGTTCGTCCATACCAGTGCGAGCACTGCTACAAAAGTTTCACACGGTCTGACCACCTACATCGACACATCAAGAGGCAGAGCTGCCGAATTTCCCGGCCCCGACGAGGAAGAAAGCCAGCTGCTTGGCGGTCCACACCGACCAGCAACTTCCTGTGTCCCCCAGCCGCCACTACCAACCGGTTTGAGGAGAACGGGTTAAGTCATGCATACCAGGGAGTCAAGAATCATGGACTTGGGGAGATGCTTGGCCTCAGCAACAGAGGTTTGGGATTTACGGGTGGGGACGGTGTGAACAGGGAGAACAGGGAGGAACGGCGAGCAGATGGGAAGCATGTCCCAGAGGAGGAGAAGGCAGGGGCAGGGAGGCAGAGAGGAGTGTTTGCCTTTGCCCTGGCTGGAGAAGAAGTACTTACCCACTCTCCATTTTATGCTTCAACCTCTGACCCCTGGACCATGAGACTCGAGCGAGCTCCACCCATCCCTGAGCCAGCCAAGTGAACTGTGTATGTGTTGAAGAAAAAACAAAAAGACAAGAGAGTCTCTTTAATGTCTTTGTCTGTTCTGCTGCAGGAAGCTAAAGCACCTTTTTAAAAAGTGAAAGAGTGAGATCAATGGACCTTTCGAAGCCTGCTGATGTGGCCGTAGTAAAACAGACTTTTAGTTTTTATTTTTTTGGAAAACAGTCTGACTAAAAATTTCACAGATGTCATGTTGAATAATTGTTTCTGCCCTGTGAATGTTTACAAATATCTTGAGAGCATTTAAGAAGTGGCAAATAGTTTGACACTGCTAATGAGGAAAATATATCCGAATGCTGTTATGTATGTTATGTGCATAATTTATCAAAAAAAATGTCTAAAATGCTATTGATTCAGAAAGTACATAATTCCACAATGTCCTCTGAAGTAGAATAAGACAATTCTTTTAAACTAAAAAGTATTTTAATTCAAGAAAATATAAATCAACATCCAGAGGGGACTTATTGTAATCGCTACAATGTTGAATTGGTCACAATGCTGAAAGTAAAACATATGATTTAACTGTACAAAAGTAATCAAACTATTATTGTAGGAAAAGGATAAAATAACATTTCATTTTTAAAGGGAGATGGATTAGACACACATTTTTAAAAATCATAAAAACATAAATAAGCCTGCATCCAAACAAATCGCTATGATTTTTATTTTGGACAACGGTTGTTACGTTTAAGTGTTAAAAAAGGATCAGTGTAAAACAAAAGAAAACAAACATTAATTTTTTTTTTGAAGTAGAGCATATACTGGCACATGTCCTGCAAGTTGAACATATGCTTGATTCAAACATGCTTTTTTAAAATTGTGCAAAACAAAGGGAACCCACTTGAAGTCTAATAAATCAGGATGTTTGATAATGTTTTATTATCCCTCCACTGCCTTCTTCTAAGTTAAGCTCTTCATCTGCACTATTGTACATAGACACAAACTTTTTGGCCGTGGTGGTGTTAATTACGGTTGCGTTGCTGATGTTGTAAAAAAAAATATATATATATATTGCTCTTAAAAAAAAAACTTTGAGGCATCCATCCAAAGATGTGTACTTTGATATTTTACAGACTTGAATAAGACTTTGTTTTAATGTTTATGAATATGTGTTTTCAGAGGTATATATTGTATATTTCTGACTAATCAACTGCCGCTTTAGCTATAATGTATGCTTGTGTTTTTTCTGCTGCAACAAATCAACCTGTTTTTCATATAATGTTCATCTCCAATTTGTGTATAAAAAAGTAAAAAATGATTCGAATTGAAATGGGAAAGTATTTTCATGCTATTTATGCGTATTTAAATGAATGAGCCTTGGCTATATTTTGCAAATCTGTTTTATAAAGACACTAAATGTTGAACTTTGTTCTTGTTTGGGAGCATTATTTTATGTGTATGTGTGTGTGTGTGTGTGTGTTTGTGTGTTTGTGTGTGATAGTAATATAAAAAAATGACAACCAACAGCCGTCCATTGTGTTGGTATTTATTAGTAACCAACTGGTTTTCTCCACTAGTATCTGCATTTTTTAAATTTTTTGTATAATCACATCAATCTAAGTCTTTAATATTCATTTATGTAATCAAAGTTAATTTTTAAAGTGACAGATGCATACCAGAAACTGATGCCACATATCACAGCATTTATACTCATTAATATACTTATTAATCATATAATTTATAATACAATCACAAAATGACAACAAGCACCAAATTTATTCCTGAGTACATGACAGAACCATCTTTTCAAAAAAAGTTTATCCATTTTGATGTATGGTTGAAAAGTTCCAAATATTGATTCTATGCACAGAACAAGACATCTGGCCAAAAGAGGATTTATGAAAGGGAACTTTAGTTTTCCCTAAGAGGTAACAAATCACTGAGCTCCTCAGGAGCCTGGTTACTTAAGCATTTATGGATGAGTTTAATTTAGAAAATGTGATTAAATTAACATGTTTAGTACCCTCAGAACATGGCAGTGGTGGGATCTTTTCAGCTTCTCACATTTTAATTCCATGATTGTGTATCATCTTAAGAGGCTTAAATGTCAATGGAAGCATAAAATGGTGAGTAAAATTAGCTTCATACAGCAAATCAAGTGTAGGTTTGTCAAAGTGAATATGCTACCTGCAACTGTCCTAAATATTGTTCAAATACACATAAATAAAACCTGAAAAGGAGTCAGTAGGAAGGAATGTATATAGATAGCATTTACTGAAATTTTAGGTGACACAACGACCAAAATCCCTGCTAAGGTCAAATCTGCATTTTTGTCACAAATGATATGTATAAAACACATATTTTTCATGATTAATCAACTATATCAAAGACAGTGTTAAGGATGGACAAACAGAGAGTTGTAATGCTAATCTGAAATTCTAAATGTATCAGGAAATCGAACGAAATACAGCTAATTATAAATAAAATCAATTTTACAAGATACAAGTCTTTAAGTGAAAATTTCAAGTAAAGATGGACTCCAACCTTATGTCTTACATACAAATAAACAATTCAACAATAGTGATGATAACTATGCTGAGTCTCATTCGGTCCTCACTGAGTATGTTTACCCTGTGGCTTTACTGTCTTCTAGATGTTTCAACCATATCTTTATAGTCCAGTAATTTACAATGTTGCAGCTTTTTTTGACTGAGAATTCATTTGTCCTTTAAAATGCATTTGCCAACAAAACTCAACTTCTTTTTATTTCTAAAGCCTTTTCATAACTTAAGTGTTAATTTTATTGGTTGTGCCTCATAAGGTTCAGTGCTTGTCTGTTTCTCCACCCTGACCTCTTGTGGTAAATAAATGGTACTGTAACTGACCCTTTGGATTTTTAATCATCAAAAGAATACTGACAATTGAATTTGACTTAATATACTAAATGAATAGAATTACAGTCTAAGATTAATGCTAAAGTGTTCCAAATGCATTTCCATAACTCCTGTTCCTTAATCTTTCACCATTTTAAATGATTTTCCACCCGCTGGCTCATTTAAGTAACAAAATCTCACTGGTTGTTTAACTTATCCCTCCATCTTGATACAACTTTGTCCCTCTGGGGGGCGCTAAAGATTTAAGTTTGACACCTACAGAATAACAAGTCAAAACTTTAATTTGGCTGAATACCCTCAGTCAAATATGGCAGAAGTTATTTCAAAGATAATGAGTAATTCATGAGCAGCATTGAAAAATAAAAAATTTCTTGTAGTGAAAAATGTTTTATTTTTCTGTAAAATAATGGAAACATAAAAGAAGACATAAAATAAAGAACTTGTGGCAGCTTTTTATAGGACACACAAAACTCAAACCACATCCTTTTAAGGAGGGCTGAGAAGATCTACAGCATCTGCTTCCTGATGGTTTCACTTACTTCTGTGCACAGGGTTTATTGATGTGATGAATGGTTGTTATGATAAACTGCTTACCTACAGTAATGGACTAAGCAGTGACTCATGAAATGTCACAGGAAGCAGAAGCTTATTTTTAAATCAATTAAAACCGTTGCAGTTTTCTCACTGTTATAACTTGTCAGACGGTCAGCCACTATTAAGGTTTTAGTGCAGTGTGCTGGCTTTAAAGGGTTTGATGAACAATTTGAAGGAATCTTAATGCAATTTGATCTCACTTAATCACTATCCTCCTACTTAAAATTTTGTAACTGAGACAACATTACTACATGCTTAGATACAATACAGACAGAAAAACGTCTTGACAAATTCAGAACCTTTGATTCATGGTTTAAGTGGGCTCAAAAGGTATTTTAGGAAAGGTTGACTTCATTCTGTCATGTTTCTGAAGCAAATCTCATGTATATGGGGGTGAACTAAAACTTGAAATAAAATTTGGCACATTTCCTATGATTAAATCCAAAACTACTGTATTAAATGTCAGATAAATAGCTATATTATATATAACAAAGGTCAGCTAGTTGGTCAAAACTGCAAAAGTTGAAAGATAACATGACCGAGCTGATTACTACTTTGAAAATTTTTTAATGTATTGCCAATGTTACCAATCATTTTACAGATAAATGCCCACCCTGCTTGTCCTCAAAATCAACAGCTGAAACTATTCTCTCTGCAGAGTGTTTGTTTTTATCTACTTCCCTCCACAAGTCCATATGGGGTTAGCTGATGTTGTGAGCACACAAGAAGACACTGAGACTCCATGTCAACAAAATAGGAAAACATAGGCATAACACCTCCAGGCTGGCTAAAAGCAGTGTAATTTTTGAATAAATGTAAATTTAAAAATACGTATTCTTTTCCACTATCTAATGTGCTTTGTTTTATTTTCTGTGCTCTCTTGTAATGGCCAGTTGTGCTCAGCAGTTCATCTTAAGTCTGGTAAGGCAGTGAAAAAGGTCATGTAAAGTTACTTGGGTACATGCTGTCAATTTACACTTCAAATGTACAATATTTTTTAGCACCTCACAGAATTATCCATCCACATGTATTTCTCAGGAAACAGTTAACCAGTTAATCAGTGACTATTTCAAAGGGTAAAATTACACTGTGCTTTACTCTGGCCAGAGAAAGAAAATAGGTCTATTGTTTTGGTTTTACAGTCAAATATGAATTGAAATAAAATCTATGGGGATCAATATAAAACGAACTTTTTTCAAAGCAGATACTTAAACTTGTCGAAGATGGAAAAACACAGGTCTTACTAAAAACATTAACAATAGCTTCTTTATATTTAAGTGAGTCAAGTGGCAGGTTGACAGTAAACCATTGTGCACAATGCCCGAACCAGCTATCATCACTCAAGTTATTTTTACCTGTGCTTTTCTTACTGTGACATGCCAAAAGGTCTACAGTGAATAACAAGACAGCACCTAAAGTCAAGCCTGACTTAACCTAATTTGTCTTGAACTAAAGTCTTTCCATGATTAAAATTCAATATAAAAATACCTTTTTGTGAATTGGTCTGGTGGTTTTAATTGTCATTGAAGGACTGACAGCTAGCTGTGGAAAATTTACACCCTCAGGACAAAGTGTAAACCATGTGCATGTTTGCCTGTCTGCACATAACTTCCTGAACCCCAACCCTCTTGAGGTGTGACTTCCTGATCTTTTAACCTTAAGTTCTTTCTGGGTTCCTCCTTATGTTATAACTCAGTCACCACCCTGATGATCCTCTAAGGCCCACGTTGGTACATGTAGTGGCCTTTGCCGTGTCTGGTTGTATATGTCAGTGTTGTATGCTTGCACACACAAAGCACTTCTAATGGGACATCCTCTGAGGAAGCTGTGTGACAATGCAGCTACATAACGCAGCTACAAGTCAGGCCACAGGGATTGTAGCGGGTAATGCAGTCTGATGTTCTCTGTGGGGTTTCTGCGGGGCCAGTGAGGAAACACCTTCAAAACAAAGGGCCTTGAAAAAGCAATAGTTCGCCTCTAACAAGATCTAAAAGACAAGGAACAATATGCATGACACAGAAGGTGGATTACTGATATCCAAGACAGCAACTCCAAATACTCAGCGCTGATGGAAGTCTTTATCTTAGTGTTATAATTTTTTAAAGGTTATCTGTACCTAATTATAGCTTTTTCATAAGACGTCAGAGATTCCCTTTAAAGCATGGGGAAGTGAGCACAGACTTCCCGTTAAACTCTTCCTTGTTGAACCTGGGGAGTATATATAAATGTAACTCAGTAGTGGCTAACATTACCAAGAAATGAATAACCACATGAAGCATATACCACCTTAAAAAGTTGATTGGCAAAGACCTTATGTGAGCTTACATGAATGTCCTGTGGATAATTAGCAACATTATTATTTATATAGAGCAATATGTACCATCTCTGGCAAATCTAAGAAAAACATTCTCTTTCTTTTAGCCGTGTTCAGGTCACCACAATGTTCTGTGGGAATTATCTGGACCTGATAGCTGCTAAATGCTTAAACATGTTCACATCTTGTTGCTAACAGTCTTACTCTACAGTGGGTCAACCGCCTAGTGTACTGAAAACAACACCTATGAAAGTGATGAGAACTGAAATTAACTAAAAGACATCAAAAGACATTAAAATATACTACAGAAATGAGGGAACTGAAGAGTTTTAGGCTAATTCTGTCCAAATTCATCACTACAAGCAACCCATGGCACATAACACAAAGTAATTTGATTAGTTGATATAAACTATTGATTTCAGCTGCTTTAAGTTCTTGAGTAAAAAGGCCTTTAGTGAATGTCATTTCTCTGGGGTTTGAACATCAGCTGTGGAATCGCTTTCATTTTGCCCAACATGACTATGCGAGTAAGTTGAGTCATTTTTCACTTATTGTTTCATAATGTGGATGTGTTAAAGCACGTTGATGGTAACTGTTGGCATTTACAGAAAGGTGAGCTAAGCAGCCAAAAGCAGACATCCTTTTAACACAGCCCTATGTCCTGCATTTACAGTATAGTCTTCTCTCTGCATACTGTACAATTGCAGATCTGCAGTGGATCAGTCTCTGTCTCAGTTTACTCTGGGTGGAGCAGGGGGCTAACACTTCCTTTAATTAATGAGCAACAAATTCTACAATCTTTCAACCCTTGTTTCTATCTCTAAAAAAAATTCTTACTTTAATAGTCACCCTGAAATAAGTTCTACAACACACACATGGAAGTTCTCTCTCTTTCTCTGTCAAGTTTAAGTTTGTATATGTGTGTTTGAGAGTCAGAGAGAGAGAGTGACAGAGCATGAGAAAGAAAGAGAGACACAGACAGACAGACAACAAGCAAGAAAGTGAGAGAAAGTGAATGAGAGTGAGAGAGCATTACAATGATATGCAGTTTTCAACATCTTTTTATTTTTGTCTTGTGTTTGGTGTTACCTTTAGAGAAGTATACTGAAATTGTTATTATATAATTTCAAAACAGATGCCAACTTTAAAATAAGCCATAATTTAGTCTTCACATACTAAAAAAACTATTAACAACACTCTTATGGATGTGAATTAAAAAAAATTGTTAAAAACCATTATTGAAAAATGATCAGTTTTATATTACTGTTAGAATTGAAATTTTTTAACAGTTGCCTGTAGGTGTAAATAAAAAAAAACAACTTCTTTTTGCACAAGTCATTACAGATCAAGTTCTGAGAAATTTATTATGTATGTTTAAACTTCCTGTCTCTTGTGGCTTTTTTATATATTAGACAACAGACAACTCTGTTCAAAGTTAAGACATCCTCTTCCTTTAACATTAACACATTACAAGAAGCTGACTTCGGGTGAATCTTTCTCAGCTGCAGACAGCTGCTCTCCCAGACTTTTGTTCATCGGCACCAGACAAACACTCTGACTACGAGACAATCCTTCAGCAGTCGCCACTAGCAGGCTGAACTAAAGTGTGTGTGTGTGTGTGTGTGCGCGTGCGTGCGTGCGTGTGTTTGTGCTCTGAGAGGTCCAGGGTCAGGAAGGCACCACTCATACAGCCTCTAATAAAATATGTATATAGTTTGGGAAAGGAAGACACAGCTGGAAGGTTTTATTATACAAAGCTTTTTCACCTGATGGGTCAAGTTCCCATAAATGTGTTATTCACATCTAAATCATGAAAGTTCCCTTTAGGAAATAAGAGACAGTACATTGACATCTACAAGAAAATATCACAATAAAGTGAATATCTCCATGAGGACTGATTCTGCTTTTGTAGTTTATTCTTATCTATTTTTAACAATCAGGTGATGGACATGCAATAACTGACAATACTGCATACTGCATTATGTATTGAATTGAATGGCATGGCTACATTTGGACTCAGACCTTTTTAGGAATACAAGTGGACATTTTCATCCTCTTCATGATTCACCCCTTACTTGACACAACACACACTCTAATTACCTAAGGACAGCAGAAGACATTAGAAAAACACATTACTGTCAGATAAGAGAGTGTATGAAGATCTAAATATGTGATGACATGAAATCTCCTCCAGTCAACACATACATGCTTGACTTACTTTTTGCAATACAGCAATCTTCTTTAGCATTTCTCAGTCACTAAATCACAGTTTGCTCTTTTTGCAAATTCTGACCTGCAGTTAACATGCAATCAAACAACTCGCAATTTATGTGTAAGTGAGCTGAGCTAAGACATAAACAATGACTACTGTCATATATTAGCTGTGTGGTGTGTATAAATGCATTTAATAATCAAAGCTGGAGGGGAAAACTAGGACTTATTCTTGCTACAGTGTCCTTGTGTTATTTCATATAGCTGCCATGGGCAAGTTGCAGCTAATGTGGCCAGAGAGACCAAATATACAATTTTTGTGCAAATCTTCCTCTCCATTTACACCACACTAGAGGGGACTTTTTCCACAGCTGACTAGAAACACATTACATGTAACACGATTTGGTAAAAAGGTATGTTTTATACAAGAAAACTTGTACTTTTCACTGTCTTTTTAAACTGTATGTTAAATCTTTATCAAGTATTTTTTTTCTCCTTTTACTTCCACAATTGCCCAGTGTTACAATTACTCTGCTCTAAATGCTGGATTGTAGGTTTGAGAGCACATGAGGAGCACCTCTACTACAGATGTGAAGTTGTCAGCTGCCTGGAACAAAAAACAGGACCACCTCTTTATTGACCACTATGTAATTATGACTGGGGGGGTGCAGAACAAGGGGCAGCTTACAGCCACAATTCCAGTCCACATCTGGACACACTTTTAATACCAAAATTTAAGAAAAAAAAAAGTTACAAGAAAAAATTCCTGCAGTTCCTCTGAAAAACAAAACAAAACACTGAGATCTCTACTTTAATAAAAAAAAACTCCTGCTCTCCAAGCACACTGAAGTAAGCTCATCATACTGAAGGTGAAAATGTAGTCAGCTAGTTTGTGGTCTGTTGACATACAAAAAAGGAAATTGCTTATTGGAGACTTTGCGTCAGTTTTACGAACTCTACCCACCACTGCTGATGTATCGACAAGTACTCCGCCCACCACTGCTGATGTATCACCAGTGGTGGGTAGAATACTTGTCTAAAATTGTACTTGTGCAATTAGTACTTGTGGGTTGATATCCCTAAAAAAATCAACGGCTCAGCTTAAGTCTCAAAGTTACACAGCCTTTGTTATGGCAGCTGTGTAACGTTTCCTTTAAGAGGGGAGGGACTAAGTCAAGTCAACAACTTAAACCCTTTCAAAACTGTGGATGTGGACAAACACTGGCTTCCACGCTTTATACCCATCACCTGAATGCTCAGCAGGAGTTTTTAGTATAGACTAATGTGCACGTACATTTAATCAGGCAAGCTATAATGGTTTCCTGTACACTTACTATGCATCCTAGTAATTTCCTATCTAGCTAAAGAGCGGTTTTATTGATTACACCAACAGGAAACGAACAGATAACAGATTCTTTCTTTGGAATAGTCAGCCTAGAGTCAGCCAATGTTTTAAAATGAAAAATATATATTTTATATTGTGTTTCACTGTGTCCCTGTGAGGTGTGAAAACAGACACAGAAAAATGAAAATACAAATATTGCATAATATTCTACATCAACACCTACCATGCTGTTACAACACCTCTGTGTCCAGTGGATGTAAATGGAGATACGGGGCATTGATCCCACAGAACATCTACCTCAGATAATCTTATTATATAAAACTAATGTTGTCTGACTTGTGCAGACAAGTAATATGAACATGTTTACCAAGGCTTTTGTTGGTATACTTTCGACATAAATAGTTTT
>JAPZDT010000011.1:13412652-13423165 GCA_029814675.1 Acanthurus coeruleus | reverse complement strand
ATCTCCTGACGTATTTGTTGGCAGGGTCGGGGAGGCAGTGCCAAGAGCAGACGAGAATGACTCCTCTCCAGTTTGGCCAAACATCATTTTGCCGTTTCCACCAAAGATAAATTTACCTGCATCCTTCACTGTACAGGACATAAAGAATAAAAATGCTGAGTGTGAATATGTTTGACATCATTCAACAACCATCTGATACTAAGCTGCTCTGTTGTTTCTACCTTGTGACATTCCAGCTCCCTGTGCAACTGAAGCGAAGCTGAAGGCTGCTGACCTGCAAAAAATTATTTAAATCACAATGAAATAACAGTGAGAGCATCTAAAAGTTCTGTGATGTGACAAATCTCTGTGTGGATGGATTATGAGTCAGGGGTAAAGAGACAAATTAATAAATTAGGACTCCATGAGAGCAGGAGCCAGGTTATTTCTCCAAAAACTAAGAACAACGCACAAGCAATAAGTCTGGCAAAGTTTTATGATGGACGGTGTTATTTGGTTGGCCCTAAATCACACATGATTGGTTGAGTAAACTTATGTTTGTGTCTGCAAGTGCAAGATAAATTATTGAAAATATTTTCACCTTGTATGGGAAGTGAATGTACCATTTTTTGATGTATGATTTATGAAAAATGATTTTATCATCAAAAATTATCATTACGTTTTCTAAAATAAATAAAAGGGGCTTATACCAAACTTTAGGTGCTCTTTGAATTTCAGAATGGGTCTTATATTTTCCGAAACTGACTTACCCTGAAGTGAAGGAGAACCCTTTGCTTGTGCTTTGCTCTGCTGAGCTTGCAGGAGTCACAGAAACATCTGCTTTGGATGACGAACCTGAAAGACACACATTACGTTGTCAGTCAAAATCATGCCACAGATCATATTGCAAAATAATTTGTTAGGATTACTGTATGTATGCACACCGATAGTAAAGAATCAAATACATTGTTCTAGACTGCAACTTTTTTTTATACATTCACCTAAGCTGTGCTTACCAAACACAAAGCTTCCCTGTTGGGTGCTTGTACTTTCAGCAGGCAACTTCTGGATACCTTGGGTTGAATTCTGCACAGACAGTTTTAATTAGGCAGTGGATATTACAGAATACAGAGCAAAACTACATACATAATACATATATATGAAAAAATCATTACAGTGTCCTCTGACCACACTGCTACAGTTTACAGTGCATGCACAAGTAACTGAAATCTTAAGCCACAAGTGTTTTTTTTTTGCACACATGTGGCTGAAGATCAGTATGTTCAGGTCATTCCATTAGATTGAACTCGGACCTGGACTGTGATGAAGATTTGTGCAAGGAGTTCCCCTGTCACCCAGCTGAAACTTATAACATCAGTATGGGAGGGAGCTGGGACATTTCTCACCCTTTCAGTTAATGGTGTGTCTTCACATACAAAACTGTCAGATATATGTGAAGTTTCACAAGTTCAGTGTTTTTTAAAACTGCAAGGACATGGATATTGAAGCTAAAGTCGCTAACAGCATGTCAGTGGATTAAATAAATACATTAAAGACATTTATTTGTGGCTGCATTGAGTAAATATTTCAATATTTTTTTATCAACAAGGTAATCTGTTTATTAGAGGAGCAGAGGGTGGCTGAAAAGTAAAAAAAAATAATATTCTCATACAATTTAAGGTATTTTTTTTTGCAAAATATTTGACTTGTGAGTCAATTTACAAACTATTTAAGGACAAAGTGTCACTTGAATGATGGAGTTGGAGCAACAAATGAAAGAAAAGATGACTGACAGTTTGGTGAGTGATGGATAGACACAGTACTCACCCTTTTGGCCTGGTTAGACGCAACTGTTGCAAACACCTGAGCTGCTGGATCTGGTACAGAGGAGCTGGAACAGACAGAGAAAGGAGCAAGTGTTCACGTGTTTTACTTTTTTTGTGGCATGAGGTGTTAATGTTTAATAGAATAATGTGTCCACAACCAAACAAACCTGGAAAACACTTAGGCTAATGGAAACACTTGGTAGCATAATTTCAAATTCTTGAGAGTATTTATTTTTAAAAATATGTTTTCATGTCCTAGTCAAATAAAATATACACATTGGTTCTCTGAGTCGGTAATAATCTGAAGAAATGTCTGAAAGATTACTGTTTGACAGAGATAAAGAGGACATTAGTATAAAATCAGGGAAAAGCTTGCATTCATAATCGTCTTACTCTCACAAAGCCTTGCTTTGCTAGTTTGTTATTGTGAGCAGGCTTTATTTGGGAAAGGCCCCAAGGAGGGATGGCCTGCTGAAATATCAAGCACAAAAGTGGAGCACAGCCCAGCGAAGCAGAAAGAGTAAGGTGCAGGAGGCAGGAAGGGGCAAACAAGAGACTGTGAATCATGAATAAAGAGCCAAATGAAAGACATGAAGAAAGGGAAGTGAAGAGGATAATGGTATAAAAAAAGAGCATTGGACAGTGTACAGTCCATGCATTCCCTTAGCTTTCTTTTGGCTCCTTTCTCCACCATACTGGTTTTTAAATTAAACTGTAAGGCTATAGTGTTTTGCCTTCAGCTCAACACATTTTTATACCCCCCTTGAGGTAAAAGGGACTTCCTACACATTTGACACAATAGCCATATGAACATTCCATACATCCTTCAAAAGCTGAAAGTCAGGACCTTAAAATACAGTGTGCTGGAGTCAGTGCAATAAAATACAGTTTTAATGGCTAAAAAGCTTGATTGTATGTGACAGATCACAGACAGGATCATACACAATAAGGGAGAATCTTTGACTCAGAAAACTTAACAAAGAAAAAAAGGACTATAAGGATTCTATACAGTTCAAGAGATGTGGTGTTTGAGGAGAGAAGCTGTGATGCAATGTGAGACGCCCTCAAAGACTGCTGGCCTCAGCCTGTCGTGTGCATTGGCTAAGTTTAGGTGGAGTCAGTGACCTGATAAATCTATACCGAGGAGACAAACTCAAAACAAACACTGGACCCCTCGAGAGCTTACAGTGACAGGCTGTCTGCTCATTGTATTAGGAAGAGATCAAAGTGGATACAGGAGTGTTTAATGCCAGATATATATTATAACATGCTTAATTTGAAACTGGAAACATAAACAGGACAGATTAAAAGATTAGATTAATAGATAAAACATTACTTCATTTAGCCCCACAACTGTTCTCAGAACTGTTCACAATTTACAGTAGGCTTGGTGACAAGATTTTCATGCAGTAATCTGAAATTAGATTTAAATACATCAATTGGAAGCTAGCTATCACTGAAACTAGCTTAAAAGATCCAGCCCTGTCTTTGACGCTTCACTATAGATGCTACTGCTTTTCCCGGCAAGATTCTCTCTCTAATGACTTACCTAACCTTAACCATTTCCACTCCTCCAAACTACACCTAACCCATCCACCCAAAGAATGCAACCAATCGGAAGCAGAGTAGATATAAACGGACACAGATTTGGCTCCATATGGTACATGCTCCTTTTGTGGGTAAAAACGTAATGTTTCTATATTCCAGAATGATTCTAGCTTTTTATTCTAAAAAACTAAACCTCTTTTCATTTTGCAATAGCAACTATCACTTACTTGAGGACATTTCTTGAAATAAGAATAATAATAATAAAAAAAAAAATGCATCATTTTTTATTTTTACCTCATTATACTGGAAACAGGCACAGAAGCTCCTTTGTCCTTCAGCTCCTGGACATTGACAACCTGAGGAACAGTCTTCAAAGTGGACTCTGTCAAAGAAGCACTGACGACTGCTGGAACACACAAACACAAACCATGAATGTGAAGAGATGAAGCCCACATGTACACACAACCAAAGCTTACCACAAAAAACAACAACAACATACATGATGTTATTGGTGTATGCTGCTGTTGAATAAAATGAATGTTTCTATGGAGATTTAAGCCCAGTTTGAATTATACTGAAACTAACAGGATAGTTATTAAGTCTGATGTATGATCACACTGAGCTGGGACATAAAGCTACCACTGTATAGGTATTTGCTCTAGAAGTCTATGTCTCCCCCTGGTGAATTACAGCTAGCATAGCATTACAATATTATACAAACAACTTCTTATACACACTGTTTTTTCCATAAAGGATTTAATTACATCTTTTTTACCATTTAAAAATCAACAAATAATTGCAGTCCAAAGCTGCTGACTTGCATGTTTGTCGTACCTGTCTTCTGATTGGCCATCTGCCTGCGTAGAGCAGCGGTGGCTGCAGCCTGCTGGGCAGGGATGGTGACAGGGATGCTCTTCTCGGTTGGTGGGGCTCCATGTTTTACCGTCTTTGTGGCGAGTGCAGTACTATCAGCCCCGCTGAGGTTGATCTTATTGGTTGGAACTGAAATGTCAATACAGAGAGAAACATTTTTTTATGTCTGCTTGTGACAGTTGTTGCAGCAGCGGTGTTAAGTCTGACATTTTGAAAGCAGCCATCTCATTACTTTGAATGGCAATTCAATGCAATATATTGCATAACACATTTTCAGAATAACAGTAGTTGGTAGGATTTACTCACCAGGGCTGGCAATAGGGCTCAGTCCAAAGCCCACAGTTTGGACTGAGTGTAGTTTGGTTAGAGGGGTGGACTGGATGGCCCCAAAGCCTGGCTGGATTGAGGGTGTCCTCACGACTGTGGGGTGGCGGGGGGTGGACAATGCTGGAGGAATCACTGTCATGGGAAGGGGTTCTGGCTGTAGTTCCTCCTCCTCCAGCTCCAAGTGAGCAGGGTGAGGCTCCAGGGACTGGGACAGGGAGGACGTGGAGCTCACATCATCCAAGTCCTCGTAGTATTTTGGGGAGAGGAAGGCTGATCGAGACAGGTTGGCTGAAAGAGAACACATAAAGAAAATAAAGATGATCAATATCTGTGGTATAAATGCATTTTCATTATATCTTATCTGACTTTTTTATTAAGATAGTCTTATCTTGACCAATAACCCTATTTAAGGAAAAACATAAAACTTAATATCTGAACCTTTTATTTGTTCGAGTATTTTGAGTCCCTTTGAGATAAGCACTTGTAAACTTTCAAGTAGATTTAAATTTGTTGCCAGTTAACCAAAAATACACAAAGAAAATCCATAAAGATTCTCATGTCTGGATATTAAAGTAAACCTTGCTGAGTTAGATTTAAGCAGGATATGTGTACCTGGTGCAGTAGAGCGAACAGGAGGCATCTGTCCTTTGGAGAGGAAGTTACGCAGCTGGGACTGTTTCACTGGTGATATCTTGGCTGGTAAACACACATATTTGTCCAGTTAATATGTTGAACTTAAGAAATATGATATCTTTTATTGTTTTCAATAAAAAATATGATAATGTATAAGATTAATACCTGGAGATTTGGCTTTGGTCCTAGGAGGCGTGGGTTCCAGCCTGGTTTTCAGAAATGCATCCCTTAAACTCTCAAGCTCACTTTCCAAACTGTCATAAAACACAGAAGTTGTAAGATGTTTAAATCACAGTTAACAGCTTTTCGAAGAGCTATAAGCAGTGTACTGATGCAAATACTTAGAAATTATTGTTATTATCCTTTAAAAGCTGCTACATAAAGAAATGAATGACAATCATAATGTTATTTTTGGATTATGGTGATTATATTGTCATCTTTTATGCCACCTAGTTGTGAAAACAAAAGCTGAGGCTATTTTAATTATTTAAAAACTGTTCTGGAAAACTGTAATATATTTAAATTGCAGCCCATTTAAGTCATTAACTAGAAATATGAAGTCTCTAATTCCCAAACCTACACTGCAGTCTTCCTTCTTACCACAAACCAAATATCTTTAGCTTTTAAGACTCATTCATCCAATTTACAGCTGTTCATTAAGTCCATTTCTACTCTTCGTTCTGTGCCAGCTCTTACCCAGCAGGTGTTGCTGTAGCAGTATTGTTTATGGTTGGAGTAGCAGTCTTGTTGTAGAGGCGCAGTGAAGTGAGTTCGTCAATCAGCTGGTCCAGTCGGTTCTTCTGCTGGTTGATGATGTACAGGTTGTTGGACAGTGTAGTGAACAGACCCTCACGCCCCGGCACGACCATGTGTCTGTGAAAATGAGAAGTATTTCATTACAAAAACACAAAACTTGAACCAAAATCTTTCAGCTTCAAACACTTAAACATCTAGGATTTTGTGCTTACCTCTGCTTTTTCTTCTTCTCCAGATGTTTCTCCCATTCCACATCCAGCACATCATTGACATCTTCCACAGCAAAAGTAACATACTGGTACAATCTGCGAATCTCCTGAATATAGAAAACAATACAATAGAGAAGAGCAAGTGTTTTAGTATGTAATAATGTAACAGGATTTTTACAACTTTTCAATGGTGAAATTTAAACAGTTTTCAAGCAACTTGAAACAAAAACTTCTTGACATAGAAATCCTTATCATGAGATTTAAATTCATTTATTTGTCTGCTTTTAATATAACATTAACTTTGTTTTTTGTTTAAATACTTTGTTTTTTTGACACCAGGGTCTATGAAAAATATTGCAACAGAAAATTTTCATTTAAAGTATGTAAAGATTTTTTTTTTGTACATCAGTGATGAAAAGCTAAAATTGTTAAAAAAATCAACCACTTTTAAGGAGTAAATATGAACTCATGTTACTTAGTCGTATTCTTGAAAATGTTCCATTTTAAATAAGCAGACTTTCAAAACTTTGTACAAACCCTGATGTAAATATGGTATGAAAAGCATTTGTATAGTCATCATTTTCATCAACCTTCTGTTTCTCACCTTGAGCTGTTCCTCACTGCGTGGATCCAGAGGTTTTTTGTACAAAAGCTGCCTGTAATTTCTGTCTCGGCCCAGCTCACTCTGGGCTTTGGCTTCTTCTGCTCCAGCAAAGCCCTCCAGTAAAGTGGTCTTCAGTGTCCCTATGTCCCCATGGAGAGACTGCAAATCACAACAAGAATTAAAGAGGACCACAAATCAACAAAATACTGAAAAATGTATGGCAGTGAAGTCTAGGGTTATATTACACTATAATTCTGCCTCAAACAAGTCTAGATACACATGCTAAAAATATTTGTCAGCCTATAGATTAAAAATAAATTTACCCAAAAGGTCAACACATGATGTGAGACATCTGCTATTTTTGTCCTCTGAAGTGACATTTTTTTCCCTCACTTTGTGGCATTTTGTCTAAAGGTTAGTTGAAATAATAACACCCAAATGCCAAAACTACATGCATCATCTGTCCTTCCCACAAGACAGGAAGACAGGACACATGCTGGTGCCTTTTTAAAATATATATATATTAACAACACTTTAAACAGTGATATTTTGTTATTTTAAGACCATTGCATTATGAGTAAGAGGCAGCTGTTACAGGGTGGGATTTGTCTGGTGAGTGGGATTTGGCTAAAAGGGATTTAGGTCAGCCTGGACAATATCTGAACGTGTTTTTTGTTTTTTCAACTGCAGCCTTACCTCTGTAGTTTCTTTGATCTCCAGAGTGAAAATATGGAGGTCCTCTGACTCCTTTCTTAACTCCTTCATCTCTTCATTGGTTCCAACCTTGAAGTCAGCTCTTGCACTCCTTGCTTTAAGGTCATCCAACTCCTTCTGGAAGTGTGCAATCTGATGGCGAGTCAAAGTCGTGGTTATTTTAAAAACACTCTATAATGTTTTTATGCAGAGTCTTTGATGAGTTTTTGTAGTAAAATAGCATGGTTCCAACTGGTGATTTATGAAACTAGATTGCACTATTAAAACTAAGAAACGCTCTAACTAATAAAGATGTGTTTTGTGTAATATGATAGTATATAAATGTGCAAAATAGTCACTGGGAATCTTCTGCTGCACTAAAAGTCAACTATGTAAACAGGAAGTCAATTTTGCATCATGTGCTGTAACAGAATATTCAAAACTAACCATCCTGTGAGACTAAATGACAAAATGTTTATATCAAAACATACCACAATCCTAAAAAAGAGAGATAAAAGCACAATTACTTGAAAATTATTTACATATCATGGCCATGAACACAACTGTATCAAGCAGGTATTTTTCCACCATATGGGTTGTGCCTTAAGCCTCTCCCTTTCACCACAAGTTTACCAACTGTAAATGGTACATGCTACTTGAATGCTGACTGATGATATGTCTCACCTCCTCCAATATGCCAGCCATAATGGGATCTGAGTCTTTCTTTTGCTGAAGCTGCTTCTCCAGAGCCTTCACGCTAACAGCTGCCTGCAATAAGAAGTGGTAAAGAAGAAACACAAAACCAACAAATATATTAAGTTGGCAATAATTCCTGTAAATTTGCTAATAAATTGCGACACTTCTCATTTGTCACTTACATTTGGCTTCAGTTGAACATTCTGTTGTGAGTAGCAACAGTAGCTAACAGAACAGTTACATAGCAGTTACAGTTCCATCCAACATTTAAATCAGGTCTGTTACCAAATATTACATTTTATCCACTCTTCTGATGCCTTTGTTTAAGTGTTAGCATTAGGTATGCTTTTTTTTTAACATTTCTTTTTTTGCTGTGCACCAAAATTGCAGACATATCATAATTGTAAGTTTAGTTAGCATCTTTTATTTATGTTGTCTGTTAGCTTGTGAATTTGTAGCTGACAGTGGCTAACACAGCATTACTGGGTTGTGCTAATTCAAACTGACACTTTCTGTACTGTCACATCTGCTCTGTGCTGGAGGTTTAAGTTTTCTTTGCCTACAATTGGCTTTGAGATGGGCCAAGATTTTATGATTTTAGGGAAGTGCATAGACATTTCCAATTTTGGTGCAGCAATGTGAAAAAAATCTCTCTTGTGAAAAACTTTGCACAGAGACAAGTCAATAAAGACAAGATCTGACCTTTTTAGGGGATATAAACGGAGGAAAACCACATTTTTGAGTGAAGGGGGACTTTAAGATTTGTTTACTTATTTTTTCTGCAAACAGTTTTCCTCACTAGTCGAGCCACTATACTTAAAGCTGCTATTACAGTCTGGCTGGATATTTTTATGGTTCTTAAAACTCTAGAAAGGCTGACTGCACTAATGGACGCTCTGTGCCTTTAGTGTGTTCCTGTGGTGAAGATGTCTATCTTTTGACATACTTTTAATTAAAATAACAACAAAAACAGACAGGACCTGTGGAGTTTGGACACGCCCCTGGGTGGCAGGGGCAGGTTTCTGGACAGCTGTGGGTGGTGTACTGGTTTGAACTGGACGCACTGGGGCTGCAAAACAATCAATAATAAATGAATCACAAACCAAGGCATGAGCATTTAAGGATTTAAATGATCCTTTGATTAATAAAATTAGGAATTATGACACTCTTGTGTTAAGTATAATAGTCAATGAACTGAGGCAGGACTTACTTAATACAGCAGGTGGCTTTGTGGCAGAGACTGAAGGGGCAGTCAAACTGCTGGAATTGGAGACAACTGGTTTGGGCAGGGGGGAGCTGAAGGAGAACGATTGTGATGCTGGGGTCTCCAGTGCTGAAAACCTTAGAAAAGAGGAGACATATTTTGTAAATAAGTATTTTGTCTATAAATATTTGGATGTCTTGGCTGGAGTACTCCAACAAAATGACAGGTCAAAGATAATGATTTACCTCTCATTTAGATTCAGTTTTACTGTTTGTGTGGAGGGAGTAGCAACGCTTTGGGGTGTTGGAGCTGGAACTGGAGCTGGAGCTGAAGTTGGGGCTGGGGCTGGGGCTGGGGCTGGGGCTGGGGCTGGAGCTGGGGCTGGAGCTGGAGCTGGAGCTGGAGCTGGAGCTGGAGCTGGAGCCACCACTGCTGATGGTTTGATGGAAGGGGTGAAAGTAAATGCTGACGGTGCTGAGGGAGTGTCAGAAGGAGGTTTAGAGGCAAAGGAGAAGCTTGAAGATCCTGAGCCAAAAGGTGTGGATTCCCCCAGGGAGAAAACTGAGGGGGTAGAGGCGGGGCATGTGGTTGGGACTGAGAAAATGAATGATGATGCTGAAGATGACACAGGAGCTGCGGGACCGATGCTGAATGGGGCAGCGGAGGAGGAGGCAGCTGGAGCTGCAGGAGTGGAAGCAGCTACTGAAGTAAGACTGAGGTTTGGGAATGTTGCTGGGGCTGATGGGACGGAGGCAGCTGTTTTAGGGGGTTGGGTTGCAAAAGAACCTAAAAACAGTAAAGAAATTTACTTCAATTTGATGTTATCACATGCTGGGCAAGTTTTAAACCTTTGTAGAAAAGTGAAGTGTTCACAATCTAGCAAAAAAATTCTGCATGATCAAACCAATGGGTCTAATTCAATGAATTTCATTTAATGTAAAGTGAAAACAAGAACTAATTTAAAATTTAAAAAAATCTTCACAATAATCCATTAACAGAAATAAAATCATAGTAACTGTTAGCATTCAGTAAAACCATTTTGCTGGAAAAATGTGATAAATGACATGAAGATATTGTCTTTAACAAGGATTTTACCTGGCTCCTGCTCTCATCACGGCTAAACTCAAACACAAAGTTTGACAGACCTTTAGACTTCATTAGTGGA
>JAPZDT010000011.1:12925149-12936833 GCA_029814675.1 Acanthurus coeruleus | reverse complement strand
AAAACTTAAAGGTTTCGATCTTTAGAAGTGTTGGAGGGCTTTTCATCTGAAACAAATACAGTTTTTCCCAATAACTTGAACAGAACATACTGGGGTAAATCAAAACCTGATGATGATGGCAAAGTTGGCTGACTCTCAAATCAGTGGGAGTCAGTAGACCGAGCAGGTTTATTCAAACATACACTAACCTTCTTTTCTTATATTCTGTTTTCAGTCAGTGAACACAGAAAAGCTAAATGATATGCTTTCAAGTTTCTGAACAGTCAGACTCCTGTGTAGGTTGATAGACTTTGACTGACAGCCAAAGCATGTAGGAGCAAACAATCACAACAACTCAAGAAGTAAAATAGTAAAATGATCACTGATAAAGGATGCTTAAAAACAATAACTTGATTGTGGAGACAGTATGATAATAACATTACTTTAAAAAGTCAAAAGTTGGGTTCGTTCCCTGTGCATGTGCTTCACTTGATCCATTATCCAGGCATTAATGTAAAGAATTACATTACAATTTTGCATTTCAGCATTACAAGTTCATTTGAGCATTATGCCGTAGTGTGTTGGCAAAAGAGGCTGTTAAATCTGAAAATGATGTTCGCAGTCTGACATAATATGCACTATTACTGAAACATCATCAGCTAACCTTTCAGAAGGTACACAGCCCCAAGAAATCTTATCATATCTTACTGGGATAAATCTCCTTGAACTCATATAACTCTGCCCGATTCTTGAACCGGGCTTGTGGATCTGATGGGGCCCCTCAGAGGAAACAAGATACAATGATTGCCTGAATCACACATGATAATCCGACTGTGAGCATGAAATGTGCTCCTCTCTGATTCAAGGTTCGCTGGGTTAAGTCAGTGCTATTGTTATTACAAGTGCTGACATTCAATGCCTGGCTTCTCTGGTGGTGTACCTTTTTTATAATGACAAAGGTCACCTCTATATATATAACTGTCTGCGTGAAAATTGCGTTTGCTTGAGGGCTTTTTCATAGAGACATCTACAGTCTGTTATTCAACCATGATTTGTATTTGCAAACTCCATTTACTCAAAACAATAGTGGCTTTGTATTCAGTTATGCTTTTTTTTCCCCCCTGATATAAATATTTTAAATTTTGCACCTAAAATGCAATTTAATCAGAATGCATTTCTAAGCCACTACTATTTTAAATGCTTTTACACAAAACATAGAGCTGGGTATCACAAATTGACTCCCCTCATTTCATGTACAGCACCTCTTTATCATGTTGTTAACTTATTGTGTTTTGATTAATTTTCAAATTGCTTGCTTTGCTTCAGTAGAGTGTGAAATGCACTTTCCCTTTTGTAGTTTTTCAATTTCTATCATTGTGAGCTGGGGGGGTGGGGGGGTAGAGAGGCAAAGAAGCGAATGAACACATGGATGTCTGGTGTAATTAAGAAAACTGAAGTATTAGAACAGGCAGTGCCTTCGTCACCTATAATTCATCAAACATGGTCTTAATTAAATTGTTTACACAGATGTCTGCAAGCCGGTTCCTGCAACAGTCGCTCCATTATAACGACACGAAATTAGTACTGGACACATAGGAAAAAAGTTTTGCGTGGCTGATCACTGCGTAAAGTAAAGAAATTAATTCCTTTTTAAAATTAGCTAATTCAAACAAGTGCTATATCTCATTGGAAGCCTTCATTGAACAGGCTCCATTCATTTGAGTGGCAGCTGTAGAGGGAGACCACTAATGTTTTGGTGCTGAATAACTCTCTGTCAGCACATGATTGAATCATGATTGGCAACTGCTCAGCGTTTCGAGTTATTTTAAACTTATTGATTCCGTGAATTCATAGTATTTTAGTAAGAGTTTAATGTTAAAATGCAGTTTATGACTCTTGGTTTATAGCTTCAGATTTTGTTTGATTGATTTAGGGATTATTTAAGGATAAATAAAGTTTTAAAAAAGTATTTGTCTCACAGAAGCAAGAGGAAACATTTTTAGCATTCCGTTCATTACACATATGGAAGATGAGTGAAATAATTCTGCATGCACCGCAGTCAATGGGGCTCCTGAGGGGGAAAAAAGGGCTCAGGGCTGCTTCCCTTTATAACCAGTTAACAAAACACTGAATCTTTAAAGTCTGAGTCACACCCTGTCAGGGCCATCGGAGGAATGTAACCGCTGTCTCAAACCCTCTCTTTTATTAGCCCAGAGCGGACCAGTGGTCTGCCTGCCCTCATTCCTAGTGTTATCTCGGGGATTAAGGGCTTGCTGTCTTTGACCACCCTCTCTCCGCCTGGTCACACAGATATAAACAAACACTGTGAAGACCTCCACAAAAAAAAAAATAGGCTCGCAAGCACACACTCATCCACACATGAGTTACCAAATGGAGACTGAGGGGAAAAACTGACTGTATGGAAGGGATTTGATGGATATATATTAGTTAAACCAGTTTGATTACAGTGGAATTTTCAGGATTTAAAACCAAGAATATGGGCTTGAAATGGGCTCAAATGCTCCATAGAGCTTGTAGGTTAAGAAATAATTCTCTGTGGGTCCATCATCATGATTATTATCTTTCTTAGAATAAAAAAAAAAGAACAAAGAGGAATAACATTATACAGTGGGTTTCTAAGCACAATGCTAACAATACAAACGCACACAAGTTACCATAGCATCAGTGCGTCATTTTCAGTAAAGAATCCAAGTCTGAACACAAGGACGTCTTCTTTTATTGAGCTCCATCAGACGGAGACAGAGCGGTGAATATGTTTACCTGTATTCTTATAAAGTTCAAATGAGTCATATCTTGGTTTTTATTTATATCCCCCTATATCTTACATCAAGCCCCCTACATATGATTTTATACTGTCTGCTTTCTGTGCACTTGTGTTGCCAGCTCCTTGAGATAATATGAGTTTTCATTATGTTTGAAGTGACTATATCTTCAACACAATTTGAAAGAACAAAGTATGATTAGCCTGGAAACCTTTATTGTAACACTGTTGCTCCTGGACTTTGCCATTGTCTTATTGCCAATTCTTTAATATAAAAGAGCAAGGAATGTTAACACGAAGTTCAGTAAGATTGGTAAAGGACTTAAAGTTTTACAATATTAAAAAATTGTCTAATTATATTGATTGTTTCTCTAATTTAGTTAAAGATGGGCAAGTACAGTACTGACAGTGATCAGATTTGGCTTTTTTCTGTTTCATTATTCCTAAACACAACTAGAATAATTTTGTACTTTAACAAAGTTTAGGCAAAGCTTTTGAAAAGTCATTTATTTGGTTTTTTTTGAAGGTGTGAGATAAAACAACTCTGTTAAATATGTACAGACAGCTGACAGCTCTTTAAAGATCAGAGGGACCAATGAAATTACCACTTGTTCAACTTCAGATGGTGAAAGCAGTAATCGACTGGTTCAGTCATTGCAATAGCAGAGTGCTGATTGAAGCCTTGTTTGAAGGAGGTTTGACAGAAAGCGGGGACAATAACAAGTCGCTCCCTACGCGGACTATCCAGCCAGCATCACATCTGTGTGCACCCGGAGTGACAGCTTGACAGAGCTCCTGCTCCTAAGTTTTTTTTTTTTTTTTTGCTCTGATGCTTAAGCCACAAAACCAATTGCAACACTTTGTTTTTCTGTGAAACCATCGTTTGATGTCATGTAACTCACACTGATCCGTTCAAAATGGGTTTTACCTTTGCAGAGATTCAAAGATTCAAACAAACAGCCTCCATAAATTTGAGGTTACACTGAATGTGAAAGGATTTAATCGCTCCGAACACAAGGTATTAACATGAAAGCAAGTGTGATTGATATGGATTAATTTGAACCTTTTGGTGAGCAAAATGACGGTAATAATTTGCAGCAATAATCTATTCAAGGGAAGAGAATAGCAAATAGGTAAAAAATTGAACCATTTTGTCATTTGTTTATATCCAGCAATGGCCATGAGGGAAATACCAGGATTCTTACGGGGGGTTTCAGTACAGATATTCCCTTTGGCTTCTCTTGCAGGTCTCACTCTTTGTTTCTGTCAGACACAAACGTGCACATACTCACACGCACATCAAAAAACGACAAATTAGCTGTCACTTTTACTCGCCATGTGACCTCAAAAGCAAAGAGAAGAGCGATAATGATCTTAGGCTAAGGACAACTTTACACACACACACACAGAGGCGTGCGTACACACGCTCATATTTGCACATTTAAACTACACTGTCCAAGGACTTCGAGCTCTAGATTGACGGATCAAGGGGTACTGACATCAAGACAGAGAAGGGTAAATGCGATTATCGCATGACGAGCCTTAGCTGTCTTAAAGTGAGTTGATAAACTGTGATGCATGCATAAAATTAAAGTTGCTGTGATTAAAAAATGTGGCAGAGAACTGCTCATCCTATATATACCCTCCCATAAATGAAATGAATGTTTTGTTGGTTCATTTATCATTCACTGAAGGGTATTACAGGCCAGTCATCTACATAAAAACCAAGTGACAGATTACGTATTTATAAACTAGACACATAATGGAATTGCCTCGGATGCTTTCACCTTGTAACTGTGCAAGATGTACTATACTGTATGAGGACTTGGCCTGGGAACACACAGACAATGGACACATCCTCACAGGATAGTACCAGTCCATGTCGAACATTCAAATTTCCAGTATTTTTCGCTTAAGTACTGTGTTGTAAACTGCAAAAATACACAAACAAGCTTTAAAAAAATGCAGAAATCATCTATATGAAGCTGGAAAATGCCATGATGGCTCTAATCAGGCACCTGCAGCAGACAGCATATATTATATTACAGTTGATACTGGCACAGAATCTATTTTTAACATTTATGAGCTTAACTGGTTGACCTTTCCAGTACATTAGCCTTTAATAAAGCATTAATTAAGAGTCCCTTTAGGATCTATAAGAGCTTGCCAGGTTCATAAATACGGTGGAACATGCGTATCTACTCAGCTACAGAAGGAAATACGCAAGCTATCATTTATATGGGAAATGAGAAAAAATGGCCAAAATCCCTTAACGCATCACAGAGCACTGATACAATCCATACACATCTCTCATTTAAAAAAAAGTATGGCAGACGTTGTGTCTCTAAAAAAAAAAAAATCCACAGCCATAGCTTTTATACTGAAGCAAGCTTATTGTATTTCCCTTAAGCCCTATCATCTTATTTCTCAGAAGAGAACACGCTCCTCTTATTATGAAAATAATACTTGATAACAGGTCCAAAGTGTGCTAATCCATCCTAAGACCTCTTAAATAATAAACAATGAGGTTCTGGGAGAAAAAAAAAAAAAGCATTGTTTGAAACCATTGTTCTTACTTTCAGCAGTTAGCAAGCAGAGCTATTTTGGTTTCTCTGTCCTCATGGGCTGATGCATCGGCTGTGCTCTGATCCCTTTGTCCATCAGAGAGACAGAGCATTTTCAGCCTAATGCAACTGGACCCTCACTAATGACAGCAAATAGCCCTGTCGGCTAGATGACAGCAGCTGAGAACAAAGCTTAATGTTGACATCACTTGCTATGGGAATCTATTTCAGGTTTCTTCCTTTTATAGGTGTGCTGTTGGAAATTGCTATCTTGCTCCCTAGACAGAGCACATATAAAAGCTTTGGAAGAAGAGTTGACCCTCTGTGCTTGGGAATCACTTCGAATCCCTTTAGACTCTTGCTTGTTTTTCAGCAAGTACCAGCTCAACTCTGAATCCCCGAACAACATGGCACCAAAGAAGATTGAACCGAAGAAACCTGAGCCCAAAAAGCCCGAGCCTAAGAAAGATGCGGCTCCGGCTGCTAAGCCAGCTCCTCCTCCAGAGCCACTGCCTGAGCCTCCCAAGGAGCCTGTTTTTGATCCCAAAAGCATCACTCTTGAGTACAGCGCCGACCAGATTGAGGAGTTCAAGGAGGCCTTCACCTTGTTTGACCGCACGCCAACTGGAGAGATGAAGATCACATATGCTCAGTGCGGAGACGTGATGCGAGCTCTGGGCCAGAACCCCACCAATGCAGATGTGCTCAAAGTGCTGGGCAAACCGCGGCCGGAGGACATGAGCACCAAAATGGTGGATTTTGAGACCTTCTTGCCGATGCTGCAACACATCTCCCGTGCAAAAGATCAAGGCAACTTTGAGGATTTTGTGGAGGGGCTCAGGGTTTTTGACAAGGAGGGCAACGGCACCATCATGGGAGCAGAGCTACGTCACGTGCTGGCAACACTGGGGGAGAGGATGACAGAGGACGAGGTGGACAGGCTGATGGCTGGACAGGAGGATGCCAACGGGTGTATCAACTATGCCTCCTTTGTAAAGCACATCCTCTCTGGGTGAAAAGGACATTTAACCACAAAGACTTGATTTTCCACTCTCTGGATTCTTGCTTTACCTGTTTAGAGGTGAGCATGTTACTAAGTCTGTGACATTATTTTGCTCTCCAAAAAAAAAACATACAACGTTCAATGAAAAAAAAAAAATTGTTGGCCCCAAGGAAGACCTATGATTAGTTCTTTTTAATAAGCACTCTGAAACATAATTGAATGCCAGTGAGATAAGAATATGGACGTCCATAAAGAAAACTCCATTAATAAAGGAAATATGATTACAAACTGCCTCTCAAATGTCATTTCAGTATACCCCAAAATTTGAATTTAAAGAGAAGATGATGATTCATGCAGGATTGCCGATAAAAGTGCTCATTGTCTGTCTATTCAACTTTTTTTTTGCATCAACTGTGCTAATGTGATTAGGGAAAAGTATTGTTGGGATGGAAATAAAAAGGAAACAAATAGGATTTGGCTCTATCTGAAAATAGAACAGATCTGATTCCATTCTACTTTACACAAAGAGTATTTGAATAAGCACACTTGTCATAGTGCTTGAGGGGCAGCTGCAGTGGATCAAGATAAACTCCCACATTCTGGAGTCCCCCCCCCAACAGACACACACACACAATCTCACACACGCATATACGTGCACACAGACATCCACTTCCTTTGACGACTATAAGACAGGTGCTCCGAGGACAAGCCCTCGTCTCTATTGCAGCTTTGACAGAGCAATTTGTGCTACCTTTTTAAAGGAGACATTTCATACTATTTTGAATATTATTTGGTGAGCAGTGTTTGAAAATGTGTCGTGTCAATTTTCATCTTTTCCTTATTTTAGCAAGAAAAGTAGCTTGCACTTTATATGTAAGCCCTTAACCACAAGAATGAGTCAATGCACCTCAGATTTAAAAATGACCATTTTAGCAGCTCAGTATTTGAACTTCTCTATGTCTCATTTAATTTAATCACAGTTTTTAGCAAAGCTCCCATCTTAAATACTTCGTGAAAAGCTTTCATAGCAGCATTAAACACATTTTTGCCCTTTGGAGGCCAAAGAGTTTAGATATCTACGTGTTCTACTTTAAAAGTCAGGTGTGCTCTCTGCCTCACCATTATTTTGCACTGAGCATGTAGCATACATTTGACTTGTGCAGGTTTGTTTTATGAACACGACTGGCCATGGATTTTATAAGGAGTTTGGCGAGAGCTGTTGGAACTCAATCACATGGACCACTGAGCTAAAAGCAGTTGAAAGTCGAAAAAAGAGGGAAAAAAAAAACTAGAGTGGGGTTTTCATTCACAGCACTGGAAACCCACATTATTAGAAATCACTTTTTCAATGTCAAAAGCTCTTTCTGCAGTTCAAACTATTCTCAACAATATTCAGACCTTCCTGTGGTGCAGTGCTGTGCCATTCAATACAGCTCAATCACGTAAGAGTCCCATTTTAAGTCTGTGATGGAGGGATGAACCAAAAACACTGAGTGGGAGTATTCCAATTAAAATGACTCATGTCAGCTGTTATATCTCCAATTTTGTAATCACATTTGTCGATTTTGATGACTTAAATTCAAACAACTAAGAATTTACCCTGAAACTTTTTTTTTTTAAAATAATTCATTGCCACAAGTAAATGACATAAACCCAAGCAGGAAGGAAAGTTTGTTTCTTTTTTAGCAGTAGACAGGGGCAACATGATGATAAGCCCTGCTTAAGACTGCACACACAAACATGGGCTTTCTTTACGTTTGAACACACATAACAACCAACAGTTACCTACAGCAGAGTAATAAGTGACTCTCTTAATTGTTACAACCTTGGTGATTGCTAATTTTACAGCACTGTCCTCAAAACAGAATGCAAAATGCAAAATGAACAGGGTGAAAAGTGCCTAATAATATGCATTGAAAATAAACTAGAGTATCATGCTGCCAGTGCCAAGTGCATTACAATAATGGATATATTCCATGCAGGTGGATGGTTCAAGTGTAAATAACGAGTAGCCAAAATGCTTGAAAATTAGTTATAATTCAGCACTATTGTCTCCATGGCTTTGACAAAATTAGCATACAAGGTATACAGTTTATTGTTGTTATCAGAGAATAATAACTGGTAGTAATGGAAGTGAGGTTGGTTTAATGAACTATGTGCTTCTACAACCCACTGATGGAAAAGCTTTTATTCTATTTCAGTATTTATGATTTTATTTTCTCAGCCTCAGAGCTGTCTGCCCAGTGATGGCGAGATTGTCTAATCTGTTTTAATTTTCTAGGTCTCAGAAACAATGATATTTTAGTTCATAATAAATTGTTTTTCAGTTGTCTTAAGTGACCTTTACCACTGGCTACTCTGCATTATTCAACTTTAAAGATGAAAGCGACAGACTTCACTCCTGCCTGTATTTTTTCATTAGTCTTAGTTTAATTGTTTTACTTCATTAACTGATATCAGATCTTCAGTCTTCAAGATAGTTCAGAAAAAAGAAGGGGGAAAATGTTTTCAAAACAGAAAGCGTCCACAGAGACCGTATCTCCACCAAATTTAATCACTCACTGTTTCAAATTGATGCTCTAATGTCTTGCATGCTTTTTTGTTTGTTTTTTAGCAGCTAATAATTTCATTTCCTTGGTGTGTTTCACACTCCCTGAGTTCATATACAGTTTTCTTCTGCAATTGTTTTTGGTCCAGGAAGGGACTCTTCCTCCCTAGTACAAGCCTTAACCAGCACAGGCCCCACTGGTACCTGGTTCAAACCATAAAATAAATAAATAGCAATCATAAATACAATAGCTTTACCTAAACTGATCTTGTATAATGAAACTGCTGCAGTGATTTGTACCAGAGGAAAGTAGCTTTAGCGTCGGTGACAGCTACTGGCTAATAAAAAAAAAAACAAAACAATTTTCTGTATCCTAGTGCATGTGATGTTATGTGTGTAGTAAAAGCCTTACAGCAAAGAATTGATTATTCATTATGCAACCGCAGGGAGCACTGAAATGCAGTCACTGCGGGAAGTTTAGCATAAGTATATTTAGACCTTGGGTTGGAAATTGTTAATTTGTCCTGTTTTGAAGCTAAATATTACTCAGTCGTATGCTAATTAAATGCCAGTCATTAAGACTGGCATGACACTATAAAGTTAACCATATAAATATATATATATATTTTTTTTAATTTTATTATTATTTTTTTTAATTTTATTTTTTAATGAACTCACAATTAAATTAGAGTGTGTGATTGCACTTTAAGTACACTGTGCTCAGAGGCTATCTTTGGCTTACTGTAAAAGGAAAAGAAAGATGCAGCTAAATAGGCAGAAGTGGCACTCAGTCTATGCAGCTGTCAAGTACATGCAAAAGAGGTTCTTAGTGCACTGGGCATCCAGCTCCATACCCGGTTGAGAGGCAGCCAGTAATTTAGACCCATCGTAATTAATCAGCAGCTGTTAGCTTCTCTCAAATATGTGTGGCTCTTGGCTGAGAGGATCCAACAGCTTGTGTACATAAGTTTTCATTTTATTTGCGCCGAGCGTTTTCGGGACAAAAGGTGATCACGACATGCTAAATGTTTATTGAGTGTGTCAAAGAGGTGATCCCTCTAATTTCAGCAGCCACGGTTTCTGTCGCTGTTGTTGTTGTTTTCCAGTGCATTATATGAATATGTCACATGCACAAACTGCTCTCTGTAGCAGCCCAGGTGGCAGCATTAAAAAAAAAAACCCTCCATTTTTCAGGGCTGCTGTGTTGCCTTGTTGTTTATCTGTTTGTGGTCATATTTTCGAGGGAAGAAATATGGAAGATTGTTCCAGTCTTTTCTGGACAGTGTTCAAAACGGGTCGCCCTTTTTCTGGAGAAATGTTTTTAAAAGGTTTTTTATTCCCGTCCTGTGTTTTGCCCCCACCTGTAACTTGATGTGCAGTCGTTGACATTGACTCATAGGACGTGTTTTTCCTGTTTTCTTTGTGATTTTGGCAGTGCTGAGACAGTATATTTCTGCAGCAGATCTCTCAGGAATGATCTGATTTTTCAGGCAGGATGTTTTTTCCCCCCCCTCAATGACAATTGGGTGCGTTTTTTTTTAAGGAACATTAACACAAAAGTGGTTTGCTGTGTTGTGCAGTGATGGACCTGGGATATCTGTAGCATCTGTGTTACATAATTTTGTGCACTTGGTAATTCTGATCATATAATTTAAGCTTTATTGCAGATTGAGATTGAACCCCACTCATTCAGTTGCAGTTTATTCGAAGCCACGGAGCTGCTTAGACCCAGGATGGAGGCCTGCAGAGGGGCCTGCGATGAGCTGTAAACAGGCTTATTTCTCCAAATTGCTCTGTTCCTTTGTTGAATTGATCATCTTGCAGCCTAAACTGATCAGACGTATAAGCTAAATAGATGGAAAACTTTTAATTGAAGTCGCAACAAACCTTTAAAATGAGGATGCAAGGTATACCCGCAGTAAATGGTCCCCAAGCTGCATGAACCTTGTTCTGCCCCTTGTCGTACCCCACCACCCTTGATCCCAAGTGTGTCCTTGATCAGGAGTCTGTCTGGGCTCCGGGGGCGCTGTTCTGCAGCCGACCCCTCACCCTGAGCCCTGGGAGGAAAGAGTGGGTACCATGAAGCCCCTCCAGACTGGTGATGCTCTGGTGTACACGTAAAATATATCAGTTTGCATTTGATTAAGACAAAAGATCGAAGACGACGTTACGTCTTTGTGTCTCTAATTAAGTCTCTCTTTATTGGCTTTAGATGCATGATTTCATTGCTTATATCATATATTTTAAGTAGAAAAATCCACCTTTTTCAACTGCACACATTTCACAAAGCACTTCGAATCATTAAAGTACTGAAAAAGCTTTATTTTATATCAGTTCAGTTTCTTGAAGTCTGTTTGGACTCATTTTTTCTCTAGAGAATTCCTGGTATTTTGTCCACTTAGACATGACAGAGGATGACAATATGATTATGTGAATTTTAGAATTAAAATCAGTAAATGAGACTCAGACCACAGCAGAATTTGATCAAAGTCTTTTCATTTAAGGCTTTAAAAGTGACTTTTTTGAATTTGAACACATCCATAGTAAAATAAAAGACATTTCGCTGCTCTTGTATCTTAGTTCGCTTTCCCCTCTTGTGGTAATAGTAGCTTGTTTTTAGAAACTCCTCTTTTCTAATACTACTTTTTTGTTTCCCACCTGTTTAGTTTTTGAAGCAACTTTTTTGAACAGCAACAAAATCGTAAGTTTGTCTCAACCTTTTTTGGTTTTTGTTTATTTTTCAGCTCAACTTTTGCATCACTTTTTTTTTCTTTTTGTATTCAACTTTTGTTTTCATCCCTCTGTGTT
>JAPZDT010000011.1:11435114-11448129 GCA_029814675.1 Acanthurus coeruleus | reverse complement strand
TTAATCTTATTTTATTTTTAGTTTTTTCTGCCTATTTTCTTGTTTTTTGGTCACTATATGTGGCAGTGAGATGTCTGTGACATGCAGAATGTTTTTAAGTGCTCATTTTCTGTCCCATATCCCTGTTCCACCCACAGCCCAGTGTTTTGATAGTCAGCTATATCGAGTCTGCAAAGGCGGCGGCCCAGTTTGGCTTCTACCAGAAGGCAGAATGGAAACCAGACGACTCCATGATAGCTGTAGCTGTAAGTACACCACTCCATCATCTCATCTCATATGTGCTGTTTGATTGATGGCCTGTATACTGTTAGCACAAACCACTTAAGTACATAAGTTACTTGCATACTTAATATGAAAATGATTCACATCTCGCAAGAGATTTGACTGCCAATGTCTGGAATTCAAAAATAGTGTGACTTTGTTGTTCACTCTACATAAAGAGAGCCTATTTTTATGATTCTGAAATTGTCTGGTGTTTTTGTCAGATACCCCATTTGTTAATGTATTTAGTAAATACACTCAGTAACAGTAGAACGCTACTGATTTTTGTCAATGAAAATCTAATAGTTTAAATCATTTCTTTCAATACTGCATCCTTGCTTGCATCCTTGAGTAGTAGTAATTGTGGGAAATTCCAAGTATGAACTGTGGTGTCAGTCAGAACTGTTAAAATTGATGATGATTGCTGTTGTCCTTTGCAATCCGCATGACATTGTTTTTGGAAAAAACTTTACATGACCTGCCCACATCTATACAGTCTTTAAACCAGCCGCAGCCCTTGGTGGAGTTAAAATGTAAGCAGCTGCATAACAAGCTTCCTGTTAGAGGTTGGCCGTGGTGGTGTTGGGCCATCTGTGGTTTGACTGTCACCTCCAATAGCCGCCTACTCTCTTCCGCTCTCATACTCTCCTCTTTCTTTCTTACCTGTTTTGGTTTTCTTTCTATTTTCTGTTCTCAGTTTGTGTCACTCTTATCACGTTTCCTTCACTTTGTTTTTTTTTGCATGTAGAGTTTCAGTCAGCGGGTAGAGAAAGCTTCAGTAATTAGTTACCGAAAATTGGATTTTATCACGATTCATCCCTCTTGGAAAAATCCACAGAAGCAGTTTCCTTGTGACTGTAGTGCATCAGTGTAGAATAAGCATGACAGATGCTAGAAAGAGAAAACTAACAGTGTGGTTTCTCTTTTGTAAACAACCTACTTTGTTCTATTTTTTGCTGTTATGTTGAGCTCCAGATATAAGAAAGGTATTCCCCTGGCAATGAGAGCAGTAATAAAAAGCACATCCGGAGCTCACTCATCATCTTGTAACTTTACTTTCAGTCTCATACACACACATCACACAGTGAGCAACAGTATGGCATAAGGGTAATGTTAGGATTTTTAGGTGCTTCAAAATGACTGTAATGGTAATAGAAAGTAAATAAACATAGAAAATATGGGATGGATTTGTGACTGATTAAGCATTTATAATCTTTTCAGTTCCCACACTCACTGTCACATGGAAGGAACATGGGCAACCTCAAATAAGTTTTTGGCAGTATGATCGATTCACATTTCCTTGTTCCACGATCCTGGTTCAGAAACAAAGAAATATGTGATTTTACAGGTATATCCTGAGACTCGCCACTAGACTTGGGGTGTGCATCTCACAGAAGGCAATCAGCTCTATGCTTAATGCTGCTAGAATTTACGAGCAAACTTTAAAAAACAATCAAAACTTTACATGATGTGCTCCAGGGGAATACTTTGTAATTTTAAAATGGCTGTTAAAGTCACTACTAGTTTAAGTTCAACAATTGACTCCTCCAGGCATAAGAAAATGACCTGGTGCTGCAGAGAAAGAAGCTGCCAAGTAAAGGAAATAATGGAGGGAGTTCAGTGTATGCTTATGTTCCACAGGGAGACATAGCGGATATAAGTAATAGGGTTCAATAATAGTTTCCTGAAATTGCCTAATAGCAGTAAAGAAAATACAGGCAATTGAGCAAAGTGGCCTTTAAAATTTTCTATAATATTCAGCTACACTTTGCTCCCTACCTAAAGTGTTACTATACTTTGCCCTGTGCTGATTACTGTACTATCTGTCTGATTGAGTCAATCAGCTCAAAGTGAAACAATAATTCCCTGTCAAAGTGAAACAGAAGCTCCTTATCACACTGGTTGTTCTTCTGTGATTCATTGAACACAAATGTTTACTCCTCAGCTTTGTTACTATCAAGGAACCTCTTTCAGTGGTCAGGCTGGCAGGTGAGCTCTACACTGGGACGGGATTACAGCCTCTAAAAGGATCTACCCACCTCATCTCTTTTGGGGGATGAATGTGGCTTCATTTTTATGTAAAATGCGAGTCAGTAAAGATTTACCTTAGTGCAAGCAGGGGGAGGATGGACAGCCTGTGTTAGCCTGTGTTTTTTTTCTCTGCTGAAATTATCATTAAATTTCTCCCCCTGGATCTAGTCTTACCTTAGTTCAACTCCTGAGAGAAACCTACAACCAAAACAACATGCAAATTATCAGCCCACAAAGCTTTAAAGCAATTTTAAAAAATTCATATCCATTTCCATGGAGATGAAATGACTATGCTTTCTGCAGCATGTTTCTGTACTGTATGTAAGCCCACACAAGCTCTCAGATGTTCATTTAACCAGACCTTTCCTCCACTGTCACGCCTCCAGTCAGTAATCAGATCTTTTGCAGTTTGATTCCTTTACCATATCTATCCCCCGTAAAACATAGGCATTATTGCTCATGATTAGGTTCCCACAGAAAATTAACATACCTACATTGTTTTAAAACAAAAAAGTATCCATGGTACGCATAAACAGCGATTATGTATTATGTCCACACTCTCTAATAAAGATTTTGCCAAGGTTAAAAGCAAAAATAAATATAATTTGCAAATGATATGGCACAAACAGTTCCAAGGAAAGACAGCAGGTTGTGATACTCTCAGGGAGCAGAGTGTCCCCTCAGGCAGCAGGGTACATCATGGCCGGATTTATTGAGTTGCTATTTCTTGTCAGGATGTCATTTATTTTTTGGGTGGAATTTAAGTACCTCTTGTCAAGTGTAATCCTCCCTAAGAAGCCCTGTCCGTGTTGAACTAATGTTTTTATACATACCGCAGAAAGAGGGAACAGACGGATGCTGCATCTGCTGTGTCAAACATGTTGCAGCAGACAGAGAAATCTGAGCAGTGTTAGTGGAGTCAAACTGTTTATCTGAGGATGTTCATGTAAGTAAACAGGAAGCCTATAAGGAAAAGAGTGTTGAAGATAGATGAAAGCACAAATTCATCTGGTTCATTGCTTGAGGTCTCATGCCTTTATTTTTTTGCAGAAAACATTTCTCGTAATGATTGTCATCTAGTTTCAGTAAGAAATAAAGCAGCACAGTTACACATGAATGCACTAATGCTGCCTTGATAAGGAATGTTATGACACCAAGAGGCACTGATAATAAATTAGCACCTCCATTTCAATTTGGACATGCAATTGTCAGATACAGAAGCCTTTTCTTGTGACCAGTGCTTGTGATTCTTAGCTAAGGGCTCTGCAGCTAAGGTGCAGTAACTTTGTGAAGTGTCTCGTTGAGTTACCTCACATCAGGAAGTACTCGAGTCAGCAGATGAGTCAATCGGCTTCCAAAGGCCATGTGATCAGAAACACAGAGGGACATCTGCCAAGACCCAGAACAGAAACAGCATAAAAACAAACCACACACATAGAATTGATTCATTAGAATCATTAGTGCCCACTGTGGAAAAATAACGTGCTGCTTTGTGTTTGTGTGTCCTTGCATTTGTGTGTGAGTATGGCCTCTGTGAGATGCATGGGGTATAATAGTGTTTGCAGTTAAACATTTGAGTTTAGCATTAACTTTTCCTTTTTATGAAACTATCATTCTGACCAAAGTGCAACCTTAAAACTTCAACAATGATCATGGTGCCCTTAGCATTAATATTTCTGTAGGTTATGTATGTGAAAATACAGATGTGTCTACGAATAATAACATAATCGTTGCTGAAATTTCTTCAAAAAAATAACAGTATCTTTCCAATCAGTGGGATAAAGTTTTCTCGTGTAATGTTGGGTATTGCATTGCAGTCATCCAAACCATTTTTGGTTTATTTTTATTTTTTAGAGATATTTCAATATAAGTTAGAGATCTACCATATAACGGCATTATATTAGAACAAAACAACAAATTTATTTAAATATATTGTTCCCAAGTGTATCCAAGAATTCAGTGATTTCCTTATTCATTGTATTTTTCATCAAATAACTCAGCTAATCCTACACCCCTCTGTAAACACTACCAGCCAGGGCTGTTAAGGCCAAAGGAGGCTGTTATGAAGTCAGTGTGGCAGAGGTCAGTGCATGTTTCTCCCAAAACACCATCACGAGTCCTTGAAGCCACTCTGTTGAACATACTATGTAAGTGATAAAGGGGCTACAATAACACACACAATGATATATTGTCAAATTGATTGTTACAGAGTGTGTAAAGAAGTCAATTCAGTGAGAAATTGTTTGTAAAAGTAGGCTACAGCTTGCAGAGTTCTCCAATAGTGGCATTTAGAAGCTATAAAAGACCAGTATGTCTGATTTTTGGAGAATCTATCAGCAGAAGCTCTCAGGCAGTGTTTAGTTGGTTACATTCTGCAACCTCATTACTAAATGCAAATAAATTCTACACACTGGCCCTTTAAGTGCCGTGCCTCAAAGTAATGCCAGATTGATTTAGCATAGCAAAGACATGAAATAGATTATTGGCAAATATTAGCAGGATGACCTCTTGGCCTCTTGATGTCGGTCTCTGCCCCCCTCCCTCTCAGTATTTCCTTCATCCCCGTCTCTTTAAGTGAAGCCAAACTACACATGAATGAATGCCGTGAATGTGTCTGTGAAAGCATTAAGTCAGGCCTGGTCCCAGGCTCACTCAGCCAAACACAACAGGGAGCAGGTGGAGGAGTTAAAAATACAAGGGCGCACTTGTTCAATCACTTCCTGGGCTCCACAAATACAGAATTGGATTCTAAGGACTGTTTAAGAGAATTAAAATGGTAATGTGTGTAGGACTAGATTTACCCCAACTCTGTGTATGTGTGTGTGTGTGTGTGTGTATACATGTGTGAAATGCGTTTGAACTGTTTATTCATGTGACAAAAAGTGCTTTGACTGGAACAACCACAGTCACAACCATGCAACCACAAAGTGTACATAATTTGCAACTAAAATCCCTCATTAATGCCAAAAGTGTTGCGCCCAGATAACTAAAATTATGTAATGAAGCTTTAGCTGTCATACTCATACATATCTTGAAGTCCATGCCAATTAAATAACTCAAATTATCCTATTTGGTTCAGTTTAATATGCCCATTTGAGATGATGGGTTTTGTTTATTGTGCTGTTTTTACTTTTTCCTGTCTTCTAATTTAAGCTCTTGGCTGCTCAGTGTCAAACAGGAAATATTTAGTACAAGAGTTTGTTAACATTGAAGCAGCAGTTTAGATGTGAGAACACTTGGTTCAGCTTCACAACACTCAGAGGAACTCGAGTCATAGTGAGATCTACTGGCTAGAAACCTTCAAACTTCCTGAAAAAGCAGCGGAGATCAACATCTGGGCCAAACAAAGTTATCTGAAGAATCTGAATCTGAACACTGTATTTTTCCAGAATAAAATCAAAACAACATTTGATGGCTTTGCTTGAAATAGTGAATCTGTGTTGTCTTTAATATGTTTTTTGTTTCCAAGCACACAGAAGGTTATAATGGAATACATGTCCTACGTTTAAAGTCGCAAACTAGTATCTAGAGGCCGTGTGGTGTCTTGACTAGCTTTCATCTCAAGAGGTCATAACTTATCTCACCCTCATTAGCATTGTAGTTTAATTATAGGGTGAGAAGTCAGGGACTGCAGACCAATAAAGGACAGCGTTGCCCAGTCAGTAGTCCTTAATTCAACTACCAGCTGTTTCCCAGATGCTTGGAGGCTCTCACACCCTGCAGACCTTGAGGCTAACATAATCACCCTCCTAAACCATGGCTAGGACTATCTTTAGCTGAGTGTGTGTGTGTGTCTGTGTATGTGTATGTGTGCATGTGCATGCATGAGGCAGAGAATGCGAGAGAAACAGCTAATGCAATTGACAGAGCTAGAGGAATGGACTTTTTTTGTGTGGCAGGAGTCAAAAAAGGATGAAGTTCTTTAAACAGGGGAAATACTTTTTGCTCTTCTTATGTGTGTTTTGGGATCCGTCCGAGGCCAAAATGTTCCCTCTCTCTTTTTAGACTTTCACTCAGCAGCACTCAGGAAAGTGTTTCCACCACAGATTTTTTTGGTACATTTTCTATGGCAAGGACATAGTTCCATACATACCAGTATATAGCATTAGCGTACAAAAACATGAGCACTGTGAGTGAAAAAGCAAATAAGTTTTGGGTAAGAAGGATAATACACTTACAGTATACAGATAATTTACTGGCACCTTGCTTGCACTGTTCTAATGTTTAGCAGCCAAAAAGGTGAAAAAATATTTGAGATTATGGAGCAGACACTCAAAATTGCACAATCAAATTGCACAACCATAATTTTCTGCAGCATTTCATGTTTTAGTAAACAAATGCACCCTTGACTTCTGACATTACATGGATGGAAGCGTCCATTCTACAGCTTTGGGGAGAGGCAACAACGGCCGGTACCACTCAGTGCACCCGCCTTACTGTGCAGAGAGCCTGTTGACAGTTGAGGAAATTTTTTCCCCTCATTTTTTCCAAACGTTGAAGGCCTTAAGGCTTACAAGGTGGACTGGCCCACCTGGCACTTGGCAGAACTGTCAGATTGCCAGTCCGCGCCTGGGGACAGTAATGTTTTATCTGACAGGTTGATTTGGTTTTGGAATATTTAAATTTCTGTGATTATTACTTGTAGAGGAAGTCATTAGTTTTAATCAGTCTTTAGATCTGACCTCCATTGTATTTATTACTGCTAGTACCAGATGACAGACTAGTTTACCCAACAAAAATGAACAAGTTACAGCTTCTCCTTCCCTGTTGGAAAATATCGAGCATACCTCTGTGGCACTAATGACTTACTAGGGAGTGATTCAGCTGTGGCTTCCCTCTTCTATTACTTAACTCTAAAGAGGAATAAACGGATAAACTGGTAGATAAATGGATCAGACATTGCAAGACAACTTGACAGTTGTGTGTTTTCTTTTGGTAAGGCCGCTGTCACATATGCACACCTGCATGCATGATTGCATGCACAATTACATGCTTGTGCACCATTTTTAAAGTCACTGCTGTTATCAGCAAAACACATCTTACTCATTTTCAGGAACTCTGCATGCATTTTTATTCAGTGTGTTTTTCAGCTGACATCCACTGTCTGTGCATTGTGTGAATGTGACACAATAGTGTTAAAAAGTGACTTGATTTAAGAGAACCAGGGCAGATACCCACAAGTCTGCGTGTTAGGACCTTTGGGGCTTGTTTAAACATGCAGAGGAGAGGCCTTAGTACGCTATGACATGGTGTATGATCTTTTGCTGACTTGCCACTTTCCCTGCAGAAAGCACTCTCTTTCACTCTACGTGCAAGCCTGAACTAGATTAGTTACCAAGTCTGCTTGTTCCTTCATCTGTGTCCACTGTCTTCCTCAGTTTTAAGTCTGTCATGGCTGTAAATGACTTGGCTGTCATCTTTGTGGAGACAGATGGAGCTCAAGTGTGCTTTGAGCATTTGGCATTTGTTAATAATTCGGTTGAAACAATGACATTTTAGCTCTTGTGTCCGTCTATCTCTGTCACTCTGTTCAGTTAATTCAGATTCTTTGTTTCCTTGTACATTACAAACTGTGAATCTTTCTTTTTGTGTGTATAGATGTGGGGTCTCTCCACTCATGGCCTCCTCCAGGTGACCTCCAGTGACCTCAGTCACTCCTGCAGCTTTAAATTCCTGATCCGCCAAAAGACGTCTGCAGGGTGAGACCAGTTCAACACACAAGCTTCATAGAGCATAAGCTGGTTATGTTGGCTCTTCTGCACTAAAACATGCACAAAACTAATATTTAGATTGTTTATGGAAAAGTACAGTACAAGTACAAGTCCCAATAATCTTACCTAAGTATGAGTGCTGAAGTATTAGCATCACAATATACTTTAAGCAACCAGCTCAATATGTGGAATGTTTCATGAGTAATGTTTGTATAATTTTTTAAAGCAGCTAAAAATAACAATTTTTTTGTTGATTATGGCGGCCCCTGTGGTCAAAAGAGGTGTGAGGACCATCGCCACATACAGTATCTTAATGTGCTTAGCACCTGCATTTAAATACTCTGTGGTTACACCTTCTTATATATGACAATCTGCTGTTTTCTTTTGTCATTATTGACTTTAATTTGAATTTCCTTAAAGTTTAAACTCTTTGTTTGGCAAAAACCAAAAAAGGAAGTACTTAACAGTAGCTTTATTTGAAAGAAGTGCTGTTGAATGGTCTTGTCCACATTACGCTCTGCTTCAGTAAAACTGTGATTTGTCTGTAAACGTACCAAGTTACAGGTGTGATGCTCTTTCCTCGTGTCTGTACTCAGTGGTGACAGAAGGCGGCACACAGCTGAACAATAGATGGTTAACGACCAGGGAAACTTTGGTGTGCTTGTTAACATTCCTGATTCAATCTCAGGTGTCCGGTGATTAGAGCAAAGTAAAGCAGCTCTGTTCATACTACTCCAATGTCCATGCCAGTGAATGAAAGCTAAATTTAGCTTGCCTATATTTAGTGCATTGCCCTCAATAAAACTTGCACATGCAGAGGGATGAATGTTCTTATTTTGTTCTCATTTAGGCCACAGATACACACACACATAAACACATGTGAAGTGTCAACATATTGTGCACACTCTGCCTTTGCTGCTGCAGTTCATGCACCAGTTAGCCATCAAATGTTGCTAATGGTGATAGCTCGGTATCTCACTCTGGTTTTTTTATTGTTTCTTTCTGGCTAAATAAAGGACTGCAAGAACTAATTATTCTTACTGTGTCTATTGTAAGAATGACTTGTCTCGCATTCTTTTGGTTACTGAAGCTCTCGCCAGCGACTAAGAGCCAATCTGACATTGCTCCTCCCAGCTTCTTGCACTGCTGCTCTTTCTTTTTCTTTCCTATGTCATTATTCTCTTCTGTCTCTTCCTCTGTCATAATGTCAGAAGATGCTTATGAATTTGTTGGTTCCTACGTTGCCAGCTGCACGGTTGACAGTGCTAACTTGCAGCTACATTTAATGGCAGTAACAGGTTACTTCAACAAACTCTGTCACTCAGCTGTGAGACAAAGCTGTCAGACAACAGATGCAAAACTGAAAACATTCTCTTTACAGAATTTCTCTAGTTTTACCATAATTCTGGTTATTTTCTAATTGTAATTGTTGGTATGTGAACAGGAGTGCTGTAAAGTGTTATGCAAGGTTTCCTGGCTGGCAGCCCAAGTTACCAAGTGCAGTAACTGGCACTTGAGGTGCAGAGCGTCTGACAAAGAGACACCATTCACCCTGTTGCAAGTCCATGTACTGTCAGTGTTACAGGGCTAATGACACTATGTGCCTGCTTATTGCCATTATGTGACTTATACAACTGAAACTGCACTGTCTCCCCTGTTCTGATGTACATTGTTCTGTAACCACAGGGGAGACAGTGGTTTAGTCAAGTATCCATTGTCATGGATTTTCATCATTTGAGAAACTGGAAAAGCAATTGTTTAACATTTTTTCTTGATAAATGTCTTGCTTGCAAGCATGAAAATCATAATTTTCCAGGCTCCCCGAGTAGCGTCTTATTATAGTTTCTTTTGTTAAACCAGCAGCCCAAAACCCAAACAGTAATCACGTTATAGTTATTTTAAAACTGTGCTGGAATCCCTGAAATCAGCTCAAAGCAAATTATCCCATCAAATCTCCATTCTTTAGAAAATGTTATGCTTGTTTGGGTTGATGTCAACCTTACTGCTGTGCCATCTGCATGCTTGCATCTATCAAATGCATTCTGGGAACTGCCTCCTTATTATTTCTCTTTGGCTTGACCATTCATCCAATTACCCATCCATCTGTCCACCTATTTGGATCTACATTTTCCTTCTCCATCTTCCACGATCTCTCTCTCCCTCCCTCTCGTCCTCATGTTAGTGCTGCTGAATTATTTAACATTAGACAGTGGGCTCGGCTGCTGAGCCAGAAGGAGATGGAGAGCTAGAGGGAGACGAGAAGATGGAGAGAGAAAGGAAAGTACGGAGGTGTCCGACGCTGCAGGAAGCCGTGAGTCAGCAGGGAGGGAAAGAGCCCGTGGGAGTGAAGACAGAGAGAGTTTATAGATAGCTTTAGGTGATACGGTTGGAGAGAGTGGCGTCAAATGCCTTCCGGTGCGTCCGTGTACGTGTGTGTGTGCATGCGCCTATCGATTGAGCAGGGAAGGTCACCGAGCCGAGAGGAGATTAGCAAACCAGACTCAGAAAAGGCAGAGCAGACGCCTCCTCTGATCAGCAGCTAGACAGAAGAGAAAGAAAGAGAGAATCGAAGGACAAGAGGAGCTTCTACAGTATGGGGGAGAGCTACATGTACCAGCGACTCCCCTACACCAGAGGAGAAGAGGAGGAGGGGGAGGAGGACGAAGAGGAGAGAGACGGGAGGATCAGAGAAAGTGTCAGGGGACAAATGGTAAAGTCTGAAGTTGTGGTTGGATGTGCAATGATTTATATTCTCGCTCTGTAATTGCTAGAGAAGGGAGAAAATATCGATATGGGAATAGATTGTATTGCTTCCTATTTTGCTACATCACTGATACTCCTCTGCCATAAATGGATCTTTTTATTAAAACATGAAGGCACTCTGCAAAAATTCCCTTGCTAATTTGACTCACGGGAGTCATCACTTCTTGACATGGATGCTAATTTTTCTGCTTTCTGGCTGTACAACCCTTTGTCATTTTATTGCTGTTTAACATTGGAATGATGTCACATGTGGATGTGGACAAGTTGCACTCAGTGTGCATGTGTTAAAGAGATATAAAGCTCAAGTTATGTGTTTTGTGCATATTTTCATTTAAGAATTCCTGCTTTTTGCATTTTCAGGGGTATTTTATCTTCTTCAGCTATATGGATATCATGATGCATTTTAAATGTTTGTCTGGCAGTGTATCAAATACACTAACCCAAAATGTTCTTTAAGGGAGTCTTATTTATTTAAATACTGCCGCAGTCATGTCTCTATCATATTAGAGCAGCTCATTCAATCATGCACATTAGTGTCCATTAACATCACATTGATACAGACAATTCAAGCCAAAAAACATTGTTGAAATCAGAATCTTGTCTGCACCTGGAGCTCATTGATTGTCACGCAGGTGTCCTCACATGTTTGATAATGTGACGTAAATGTGTGTGTGCAGATGCAGTGTGAGGAGGGGACAGAGTGGCTGCTGGAGTTGCTGACTGATGTGCAGTTGCAGCAGTACTTCCTGCGGATCCGCGATGAGCTCAACGTGACGCGACTCTCCCATTTCGACTATGTTAAAAATGAAGACCTGGAGAAAATCGGCATGGGACGACCCGGTCCGTCGGGTTACTTCCTGTTTCCATTTCACTCCAGATGCTTTTTTAAAAACGGGCTCTATTTAACAGCACCAGTTTACAGTACAGTTCTTCACTCATGTTTTTGTTTGGGTGCGGCTAAAGAATGTGGTCAAATCTACACCAGACTGAAATTATGGGTCACAATATACAATACAGTGTTTATAACGTACAAATCCGAAATAGCCGAGTGGTTAGGATTCCTGGTTTTCACTCAGGCAGGCAGCCTCAGGCCAACTCATGGTATGGAAGCAGTTTTAATGTCTTTCAGTAAACATTCATCAGGCTGCGACACAATCCTGTACCTCCACATTATGGTTTAAACTAGACATTAACCCTAAACATACATTTCACTAATGTGACCCCTGCTGTACTGTTATTTTACTATAATGTTACATACAGCACAGTTTTACCATGTGGTTTTAGAATATGATCAAAATGGCTAAAATCTCAATAGTTTTCAGTGTTTGTGACTGTGTCTGTTCAGGTCAGAGGAGGCTTTGGGAGGCCGTCAAGAGGAGAAGAGCCCTTTATAAACGCAAGTCCTGGATGAGCAAGGTGCGGTGCCACTTTGTCCTCGGTAACACACACATTAGTACACAGAGACGAAAAGGAAAACCTGTCACCTGTTTCCTCTCACCTGTAGGTGTTCCCAGTGAAACGACCTGATGCTGACCCCCAGCAGCCCCTCCCTCAGGGGGCGTCATCCAGCCCTGTACCAGCCAGTAGCGAGTCGGGAGCCTCGCTCACATGCCTGATCAGAGAGTCTGAGCTGCAGCTGTTTGAGCGGCTTGGAGACGGCACGTTCGGGGTGGTGCGGAGAGGAGAGTGGACCGGACCCAACGGCAGAGTGGTGAGACATGGAGAACTGGTTGACAGTAGAGTCAGAAAAACATGATACACACTACCAGGGAGCATGATTTTTCACATCAGCATAGTAAATATGGTGAGACCCAGAATAGACCCCTGAGGGATTCCACAAAAGAGAAGTACCTGGATTACAGACAGTAAAGGAACCAATCCAAGCACCTCGCCAGTGATGCCTTTATAGTTGTAAAATGGCTGATTAAGAAATTGTGGCTCAAAGGCTGTTTGCATCATTTTTAATCACAGCTGTTTATTCTGTTTCTTGTCTTCTCTCCCTCTCTGTGTTCTTAGTTGTCTGTGGCGGTAAAGTGTCTGAAGGCAAGCGTGTTGGACTCAGACGGCCTGGATGATTTCATCAGAGAGGTGAACGCCATGCACTCACTGAGCCACCAGAACCTCATCCGCCTGCACGGCATCGTCCTCACACAGCCCATGAAGATGGTAAGACACAAACACACACGCATTCACTTTCAAACATGTTAATCATGAACCAAAACACACAAAATAAAAAAAACTTTAATAGA
>JAPZDT010000011.1:11329958-11342478 GCA_029814675.1 Acanthurus coeruleus | reverse complement strand
ATCCCATGGTGATAAAATAATGACTTACATTACTATCTATACACAAATAGCAAATCAGTTAAAATCCAAAATGCAAATCAATTCTTTTTTTTGTATATTGCCTCAGAATCTGTCTATCCTAAAACATATAATAGAGGCTACTTAAAGCCTTGCCCTACAGCCTTCTAGGTCTGGCTTCCTCTGTATCCCTCAAAATATTTGCATTCACCCCTGCAATGCACATCAGGGTTTTTTTTATCCTTGTGTATGAAAAGAAGACAGCTATTTGACTGAAACCCCTTGCCTCACGATACCTCAGCTCCTAGCTGAGCTGAAATCACTAAAGCACACGCCTCTAGTGGCATACTGCTTAATTAACAATTGTCCCAGCTGGAGACCTCCTCAATGCGCCACTGGCAAGTCTGCCACTTTCAGTAAAATAGAATAAAACATCTACTTTCTTTCTACTGAACATTATGTCCTTTGCTTGTGTCAAGAGACTTAAAAATTACTGTCTTACTAAAACAATAAAGGGTTAAATATATTCAGAGACACAGCTCAAACCTATCAATCTAGCGATAAACAACTAGAATCCCTCTCCTAAACCTGCAGCAGTGTATAGCCTACATGCAGCAACCCAAAAACAACGTCACAGGACTCTGATATAAGTCTGCCAGGTTGTTAATTCTCTCATGCAGAACACAAATCCTGGGCTAGGATTGACACACCAGAATAACCATGTGTTAAGGCTTAACATGTGGGAACAGACTGAGGTTTAGAGGTAGCTGAGAGGCTAACTGTGTTTGGTACATTGGTGACCAGCGACATCTAGTGGTTACAAGCGAGTAATGTCTGCAGCTGAAGTTTACACTGATCATTTAGTGTCTTCTGAACGGAATTGATTCTCTCATCGGTGCTCAAGTTATCAATGAGAGTTGAAAAAGTGAAGCTGTTTATGCTTGTTTTGTACAGTAGCCTTGTCGATTATGTGCACATTTTAATTTTAACGCATGACAGCTGTCTCGATATGCCGCTTCAGTGAAAATGGGGAACACAACCACCATAAGGTTAATGACACATTGTAATGTAAGCGTGTGTCAGCATTAGCTCTGAAACCAAAATAACAATTTAGTGTGACACGCGACTAGCGAGTTACGTCAGGGCAGGCTGCGCACATTAGCATCGCGCGCACGCAGGGTGGAAGTGAAGTGAACGGTACAGTAGTCTTCAAGCAATCCAAACAGAGCAGTCGGTTACTAGCTTTTTGTAATCCCTATAGGTTTCAGGAGAATTCTGACACATGACGCACATTTGTCTCTAAAGTGAAACTAGTATTTTTTACTTGTCAAAAAGTCGCTGTCAACTTGCAAACCTAGCGGGTTAGCTGGCTGGTCAGTCATAATGAACTGTTATGCATTGTCGGACAATCAGCTACTCCGGCTAATGCTCCTTTAGCAATTTTGCTGTCACTAACATGACTCCATGCGCAGACGACATTAGATGTCTGCATAAGTTTTTATTTTCTGGGCATTTAATTGCTACAAAATTTTCAGCATGGACAGTGAACGCAGCAATTGCAGGCCCCAGATTGGAGACAATAGCAAGCTAACCTAGCTAGCAAGCTGTCGTGGCTGCTAAGCTTGCTGAAAGCGGTCCTGCCTGGTGCGTGTCTGGAGCCCTATTGAAAACGTCGAGGTATGTTGTCTAACCAACCAAACTCTGCGTCTGGTCAGTTTGTTTTGGTCTTATTTTTCACGTGATCAAAAGACGCGACGTGATAAGGGAATGCACTGTAGATCTCTGTGAGCAAGCAGAACAAACTTTGTTTACTCTCTGTTGTTTTAATCTAGCGTTAGCTTTCTTGCTAATAGCTCACTTCAAGCTAGCTGGTCATGATCCAGGGGAAAGCAAAAGTTTGCAGAGATCAGGCAGGTTGTTAAAGTAAGTTCAGCTGTTGGTAACGTAAAGTAGACACAACCACTTTTAGTTAAGTATTCCAGTGTTTTATCATGTGGCAGTTAAAATGCGGTCACCTATCATGACATAAATTATAATTTCAGAAATCTCAGCCTAGTGATCATATGGATGTTACTAAAATGTATGTCATGAATATATCATATCCTGACAATACTTGCCTCGCCACTATAGTTGCTTAGAGAAGTTTTATTTTTTTTAGTTTTGATCTAGGAATGTTGGAATGTTGTTTTTTCAATATCTAAATTCACCAGAGATGACACCTGTTACCCACTTTAGGTGCCTCAGCATGGATCAGGGGGATATAACAGACCAAATTACAGCAACTTGTAGCCAACCTTTGTTTCACAACCAGGACCTGACTGTGACTGACCAAGGAGCACCCAAGCAGCCCACATCTTTTGTCATGTCTACACAATCCAAATGGGTAAGCAGAAGCACTGACCTTATCATAACTGAGAGCGGGCTCAGTAACGGCACCTGTGATGTTGAGACTATGGTAGCATTGCAGTGTCCTGGGTACAGTGGAGACGTTACTGCTGAGAGTGACCACCCTGCAAACAGCAATGATGGCATGTCAGAGTTTTCTAACAGTGACCTCTCTTTGCCTGAGGTGTGCATTTCCACCAACAGTAATAGCTTTGAGGAGGATATGAACTATGAAGTCCATCAGGCATATAGAATATTCACTGGCTTTCTCTTGGACAAACACAAAGGGATCACAAGTCCGTTTCTCCATCCCATCGGCCACCAGGAGGCCCAGCATGGTATTGGAGGTGTACGAGGCTGGAGTCAGGCACAACTGAGGCAGTCGATGTGCTTGAGGAGAATGGAAGAGAAATTTAATAATCAAGAATATGAGACCATAACAGAGTTTGTGGCAGACTTCAGGTTAATGTTGGAGAACTGTTATCGCTACCATGGGGTGGACCACTGGATCTCCAAACAGGCTCAAAAGCTGGAAATCATGCTGGAGCAGAAGCTTACGTTGCTTTCTAGGTAAAATATTGCTATTACTTTCTTGAATGATAAAGCTTAACTGGCAAATATTCAGAGTAATCATACACCTGCAAACATAGAAGGTCTCAAGAATACTTTCTAAAACATGTGATCACAAGTTAATGTTGCTGTGCAACTAATGCTTTTCTGACAAGGTTAGCTCACAAACATTCGCGAATGCTGTTTTTGCAACAAAGCAGCGTAATTATTTTATTGCCAGCCGGTATTTTTACACAGCATTTAAAGTGTATCAATTTTTACTATTAATGACAAAAGAGGAGTCTGTTCATTAGAAAATAATGATTTCACGGTCATTCTATTGTTAATTAAAAGTGTACTCAGTTACACATTTTAAAATTCATTTTCATGTATTTTGAACACTTGTTTAGAAGATGAATGATCTCAGTAGAGTAGCTGTATTGTTTTATTTCAAGCCTACATCTTCTGTCAGTCAACTCAAATCATATATTCATACATTAGTTTTTCTCTTCATCTGGCAAATTAGGACTCTACGAGAGAAGACAACCTTGGCAGTGACATCTAAAGGGCGTTTTGGTGCTGAGGAGGAACGTGGTTCAGGGGGCACCTCCACAAGGAGGAGACTGGCACCTCGTAGCCTGGCTACTATCACTGTTGGTGGGCATGAGTCAATCATGGTCCAGACCCTACGACTAGAAGAGCAACAGAGGGCCAAGGATGAAAAGAGGTGAGTGAATATTTAAAAGAAAACATTAAAAATTGCTGTTAGTCAGTTAATTGTTTGACAATGAACAAATTTAACTCAATTTGATGCAAAGTAAACCAACCAACAATCTATACATGTGTCATGACTTTTCAGGCAACGTGAGCTTGAGAAGAAAGAGGCAGAGGAAATGTCAGCCAAAGAGGTCGAAGAATGGGAGCACACTTTGTTGTCACAAGCTTCCCCTCACACTGTGGACACACTTTGGGAACTCCCTGCAATAGGACACTTCCTCTGCTTGGCTCAAAATGCCCTTAACCTTCCAGAGACTGTATTTTTTGAGCTGGAGCGTTGTTTGCTGATGCCCCGTTGCAGCCACCTCCTGTCCAAAATTATGTCTTCCCTACTGTCCCCACCCCAACGTAGGGCCACCCTGCATCGCCGACCTGCCCTGCCTTACCGCCGATGGGAGTCAGAACTCAGGCAGCGTGTCATGGGCTGGTATCGAGCTGTTGGTGCCTCCCATGATCAGCGAAGTCGGGCTGAGCAGCTGGGACTCTGCCACCAGTTTTTCAGCACCCTTGGGGAAGTAAGTCCTCTGGAGGAAAAACCCTTTCACTTGCTGCCTTTCTACCAGCGAGTATGGCTTCTGAAGGGACTGTGTGATCATGTTTATGAGACACAGAAAGATGTTCAGGATGCTCTGCTGTCTCAGCCAATCCATGAATGTAGGGAGTCTATTTTGGGCTATGACAGCAAAGAGAATGCCTATATACATTTCCCACATTTCTGCGGGGCAGACCTGAGGATCTACTGCCAGACTCCCAGCACACCACCAGCTTTCCCTTTCCCCTCTGATTTGGTCAAAAGGATTGAAATAGAACCAGGAACAGAGGGTGAAGAGTCAGATGGAATCAAGGATGAGGGGGTTAAAAGTGACAGTGGTTGTTATGGAGGTTCCATTGACACGGGAGAGTCCAGTGATTTTGTAAAATGGAAAGCAGAGACACATGAAGTTTACAAAGGGGAAAATGGGGATGGAGAGGAAGACAAAAAAAGGTTTGAGTCGTGGTCACTGAAGACGGAGGGGGAATCTGAATCAGGGTCCTCTGATGGAGAGTCCTGTGATGACTTGAAATTGGATTTAAAAATACACACTGACCCCTTATATCTTTAACACACTAGTCCCATTGAAGAAGGTGGTGTGAAAATTGAATTTAAGGAAGAGACTGTAAAGTTAGAGCATCAATCAAAGCAACTTACATTAAAACAAGAGCAGGGCTTCTCACTTGGCTCATTACGCACCATTAAAGCAGAGACACAGGAGCCCTGTCTGAGTGTAGGGGAGCACAGCTACACTGGCAGGTCACCTGCTCGCTTAGTGAGTCAGACCTCCCCAACAAAACCAGCAGGGCTCAAATTCGATGGAGGAAGCCCTAGTCAGTGACACCAAAGCTTCTCCTGTTTAGAATGTTTTAAAAACAAAACTAGTAATAATAAATCTAAGAAAATCAGCTGTTGCTGTGGCACTTCAGGGGTAGCAACACATTTGTCTTCTGAGAGTGCTCAAAACTCATGTGAAGAACATGTGAATGACAAAATTTGGACTAAAAAAAAAAAGCGGAAGAAAAAGCGAGGGAGGGAACAGCTGCTGAGGGTGAAAGGAGAGCACAAGCAGTTGCAGCACGTGGGCAGGATGAGGCTGTCCCCAGCTAAGGCTGCCAAGTCTGCAGTGCGGGGAGCTGCCACAACGATCAAAAGGAAAGACAAGAAGAAAAAACATAAAACAGGTCAGAAGTATTTAATGTTGATGCTAGTCCAATGTTTTCTCCTGGTTTTGCATGAGGCTAATTATTAAGTGTACGTTCACATCCTTAAGGCCATATGGGATATTTTTTAAAATGCTTCATTAATCAGTAAAAGTGCTTCATCAATAACCTGTTGGATCAGTGACTGTTGTCTCTCTGACAGGAAAAAAACTTGAATCTTCAAAGAAGATTAAAGATGAACCCCCAGTCGAGCCATCATTCAAGGTTTTCACTATCATATTAAATAATATTAGATATTTTATAGCCTTTATTTAAGCCTTGTTTTCCTCTGCCCCTCCTTTTTTTCTCTCTCTTGCCTTGTTTAAAGTATCTTGCTCAGTCTGTTATTTCTCCTCTGTAGTTGGTATGCACCAGCCTTGAGGAGCTGCGAGAGCTGATCAGCAAGACAGAAGATGAGCTTGATGACCTGGAGAGCACCAAAAAGAGATTGGTAGGTGACATTCTTAGGTCTGTTAGTAAGACTTCCACACATACACCAGATCCTTCTGAATTTGGACGAGAAGACAATGTGCTCACACTGATACTGCAATATTGTTGACTTGACAAAGGATTCTCTGCTTGTTTGAACTAACAGGGTCGGTGGTATTATAGGAGAGAAGCAGTAAAAGACCTCCATAGCACTCTAATCAGACTTCTAAATGAGCTTTCACCCTGGGAACCCAAACTTGTTAAGGCCTTTCAAAGAAACAGGTACAATTCCTTTGACATTTAAAAGATAATTGGATCAAACCTCCATTAATACCCTTCTTTTCTGAAAAAACCTTGTCTTGATAGTAACTCTTAGTTTTTACAGTTTGAACTCAGCTGACTATCTTAATGCATAATGACCACAATTAAATAGTACTTTGTATTGTATCATCATTACTGGACTAGAGATAAATCTGTGCTTTGTTATTTATTTTCCTCTATATCAGGCTTCGTTTAAAGAAGGAATTTGATGATTTCAAGAAGCACCCAGAGTACAGTAACTTTGTGCGCGAGGAGTGTATTTCATCATCATCAGATGATGATGATGAAGAGAGGGGTTTGGGGAAGGAGATTTGTTCAATCTCGGATCATTATAGACGATCGGATGAGGAAGACCTGGAACATATTGTTCCCAGAGGACTCTGGAGTGGAGGTAAAGTAATTAAACCAGACACTAACGTCTGAATTTTGTAATGTAATGATAGTGATTTAAGTGATGTTTTCCTGCTGCTTAAGGCTGTGGTGCAGTTAAAAGACATAGTTTTGCATTTATGTAACTATAAATTAAGATATGTCACGATCTTGTTGAGCCCATATGGATGTCTTATTAATCAGTGTGTCCCTAAAAAACATTTCTTTTATGTTCTCAGCAAGTACCAGGGAGCTTGTGGCAGAATCTACCGGAGAAAGAACAGTGACCTATGTACATACCAACCACCTAAAACACCCTTTGGCTATCACAGAGAAGGTCGTCAGTCTGCTGCCAAGAGCTCAGACTGGTAGTTGTAACATTACTTCTACAACTGACTCTGGGCCTCAAACCAGATCCGAGCTGATTCAGTCTAATCAATCCAGGGACTCAAACTCAGCATGGGCACCAAAGGCGGGAGCTGAGACTTCATTGTCATCCAGACAACCCATTATCCACCCTACCACTGGACTACCTAAGGGCTACACGCCCATCCCCACCCTGCTGGCTAAGAGTGTGGGAAACAAAGTGACCTTAATGAAACGGCCTGCTGATTACCCAGAGGTCTACAAAGTCGGTAGACAGAGCAAAGAGTCTTCAGGCTCCCTGCCTACCTCTATAATGAATACCACAAAACTTTCAAAAGCACAAAGTTGTCCACCCTGTCCTCAGCAGAACTCTCAACAAATACAGGTGCAAGGACTACAACAGACGGAAGTACTTAAACAGCCAGGAACAGCCACAGTGACGGCAGCTCTTCCTAAACCACTGCAGGCCAAACCAACCCTGACTGTACCAAAAAGTCCTGTCCAAGTGGTGTACAAGGTACCCGAGAGGCTGGGCCACATTGTAAAGACAGACAGTGGCAGTCCAGTCAAGATTTCTGTTCATCCTGTTGTGGACCAGAGCACTGGGGATAAGATCATGCAGCAAGTGGTGATTCTTCCCTCTAACCTACTCATTCACAATACTGAAGAAAAGGCATCTTTACATCAACAGTCTAAAAGCATACAGGTCCCAGTTTCCAAAGTGACCAGTCCTCTATGTATGTCCACCAATGTGCCTGGGTTCACCATTCCTGAAAACAGAATCCCTGTTCAGCAAGTGGCTCCCCTAAAAGATACCCAGACAATGAGGACCCTTTCTCCTTCTGTTTCTTCTTGTTTGCAACAGGGGACCATGAGCACAGCAGGGTTCAAGGGGGCACAAGTCTGCAGTACCCAGGCTAGCATAACACAAGGTGTATTGCCAAACCCCTCACTCATCACAACTCCTTCTAATTCACCTTCTACAGAGCCCATTAAGTCCACAGACCCTAAACAGGAGCTCAAGACTGTGTGTATCCGAGACTCACAGTCAATATTGGTAACAACTAGGGGTGGCAACACAGGCATTGTTAAAGTGCAGACATCCTCGGACCAGAATGCCCTTGGTTCTTTGTCCAGCAGTTCAGTCATCACCATCTCACCCCAGTTTAAAGCATTTCTCGTATCCAAGACATCACCAGCTTTTTCTCCTCCTGTTTCCTCTCAGACTTCCCAGTGCACCATACCAGCAGTCACAAGTATCTCTGTTACTCAACCTCAGCAGCAGATTTCTTCAGTACTAAAGTCTGCTTCCACTGTCACATCTCCCATGCTCACTGCAGTTTCTGATAGCATTCCTATTACAAGCCCTGGAAACCAGACTGCAACTGCTACTGTTGCTTTAGGCCAAGGCTCCAGCACCTCAGTTTGCTCTACAGTTGCAACAAAGACTGGCAAGCCATCGCAAACAGCTGCCACTGCCTCTTCTCATTTTCAAGCTTCATTAGGTAAAAACACTGTTATAGTCCCATCACTGAGTAGTTCTCGTGTTTCCCAAGTTCTCACACAAGCAGAGTTCATCAGCAAGACTGGTGTGAAACGGGCTAGTACAGATGAGAGATCCCCAGTAACTAAATTTATTCTGGTTACTCCCTCTTCTTCCTCCAACTCAAATGTAGCCTTATCAAAAGGTACACCGTCTCCCTCAAAATCACTTCCTAGTTCAAGAGTCATGTTATATAGTCAGCCCACAGCAACATCAACCACCACCTCCATGGGAAGCATTCCAAAGCCAGCAATACCAACCGGGCCTGGTGGACAGATACTGGCCACCTCATTATCAAGTCAAACGTTAAAGATGGGATTAAGCCCAGGCCAACCTGTTGGCGGCATCAAGTTAGACACATTGTCCAAGGTCAAAAACATCACTCTACCCTCAGGTAGGTTTGTTTGGTGTGATGTTTTCCTGTTATTCTCATGATATCTGCTGTTTTGTGAGATTAAAACAGTCTGTAAAATTTATATTAATGCACCTTGTTAAAAAAATAACTAATTTGTATGCAAGGTGCATATTAACTTTTTCTTCCACCAGCAAAATGGCTAATTAATGTTCATATTTGATGACCTCCTTAATAGATTTAAGTATCAAAGTACTAAAGAAGTGAATCTACCAGTAACTTGCATATGTTACCAGCATTTGACTGGTGGCTTTTGCAAATTTTGTGCCCTATTTGTATATGGAGACTTAAAAAATTTGGTTGGAGGAATGTGAAACTTTTTTAAAATGCTATAGTATTCAGTAGTTTAAATAATGTATTATAGTGTTACGAGTCAAACTCCAAACAGGGCCCCATCATCAATGTTGAGCTGTTAAATAAAATAAATTGTCTTTCTGTGTCTCCAGGGGTTCAAATCCAGTTGTCAGGGAAGACAACAACCATTGGACAGACTATTGGTGCCCTGTCGTGTTCTCCTCCCACAAGCACACCAGTGTCTGTCTCAAATATGACCAATTCAAGAGCCACCACCACAGGACTGGTCCCTGGTACAAGTTCAAAAACCAATTCAAGCTGTTCTGCCCAGCTTACCTCGACCACTCCTCTGACCACCAGCTCTAAGCTCCCGGATATCCCCCCTTTTACCATGATCTCCCAATCAGCCACTTCAACATTAGCATCTACTGCTGCCACTTCAACTGTAGGAAGCATGACCAAGGTGGACCTTGGTATGCCTCAAAACTTACAGTGCAGCAACTACCCCGCTCAGGTAACCACTACAATGCAGAGTAGCCTAGCCCAAACCTCAACACCCACTCATGTCCGTCAGTCTCCAAAAACCCAAAGTGGCATTGGTCAGGAAGCAACATCTTATGTATCCTCCTCTCCGCTTGCTCTCAATAAAACCCAAACACCTGTCTCCTCTGCAGCAACCAATACCCAGTCCGCTTCTGGCACAGTCCAACAGAGGATAGTCATCAACACCTCTACACCCCTTGCTGCCGGCACTCAAATTCTCCTTAACAATGCACGTTTTGTAGTCCCTCCCCAGGGTTTGGGTCCAGGCAGCCATGTCCTTATCATCTCTAGCCCTGCACCACATCAAGTGCCTACTGCCAGTGCTGCCAGCACTAGAGCATCAGTACCTCCCCAAGGGACAAGCCATGTCACTGTAGCCCCTCAAGCACCAGTTTTACCCCAGTCACCAGCCAGGCTGCCTGGTGTGCCAGCTGTAAGTTGTCCTTTTGTAGCATGCACACCGTCTGTTGGTGCATCATTACTAGAAACCACTCCCAGTGTCACACCAGTCCAACTAACAGGAACACCTGGCCTGAGCTCAGCTTTGTTACCCAGTAAAACAAATGTAGTGTCCGCTCTGCCAAGATTGCCAGCCGCCCAGGCTTGTAATTTTACATCACCTCCCATAGGTTCTCCCTCTTTGGTCTCAGCCCCTTCAAGGTTAGGCAGTGTCCCAGCCCTAGTTTCCTCAGTGGCATCTAATGCCCCTGCTCTTGGCTCAGCACAGGCAACAAACAGATTAGCGACTGGTACAGCGACACAAGCTGACAGTTCATTCACCATTTCACCTGCAGTAGCACCCACCTTGTCCAGAGTGTCAGCACCTCTGTCTTCCTTGTCTGTTTGTGTTTTACCCAGCCTATCAATTCCTGCACCCCTCTCTTCAGTTGCAGCTCCTGTGGCAGCAGGAACACCACCTTTGCATTCTTCTCCTGTCCAGCAGATGGTTTCAGTGTCAACCCCAGGCCCAACCATACAGACCCAGCAGACAACAGCTGGAATTGCACCAACCTCAACTGCTCTATCCCAGGCTTTAGTGCGTACAGGACTAGACAACACATCAATCAAAAAAACAGTGCCTGCAGTCATGCAACCAGTGCTTGCTGGCATGCGGACGCAAGTATTACCAACAGTTGCTGTTCCACCTATTGTAAATTCTGTATCTAGGATGCAAACGCTGCCTATTGCTACAGTAACACCAATCGGAAGCACTGTCAACACCTTTGAAACAGCACCTGTGGTGACCGCTCCTTCATCCAGTGACACTGTAATAATTTCTCCAGCTCAACCAATCACAACACTGAAGACAAATAACACCACCCACCCACCTGTTCTCCTAACCAATCAAGCACTTGGAAAGCACTCTCTGCAGAGCTCATCCCTAGGTATTCATACCAATGTAGCATCAAAGCTACTCATTAGTCCTGATGGCGCTGTTTTGAACACGGTTCAGTGCCAGGTCAGTCCAGCAGAGCTGACTACCTGCCCCAAGCCACTGGATGCACTGGTGGCTTCCCCTGATAGTTCCACTGGAGCACTACACGCACATGATTCCTCTTTACAACCTTCACAGGCAGACAGAAAGCGTACCAATTAACTGAGATGGTACCAGCTCTGTGAGAACTAAGACACCACTTTCCAGCTCCTTAGTTTGACAGAACTCTTATCCAGTGCTTGTAGTAATACTTGGATTAGTGAAAGAACTTCTTTCCAGCTGCAGTTTCACTTGTAACTTACATTAAGGAAACAGTAAGTTACACCCTCTGATTTGATCATCTTGTAGGCAAACTGTTTGCTCAATCAGAGAAATGTATACTGTGATGGATTTCTCACATGAAAACTGTTGAGGTTGCCCTCAGATGAATGTTATAGACTTTTGACTTTCCTATTTTTTACTTTATGGCCAGTAAAGACAACTGTTATACAAATCAGTAGAATGGAAGGGTAGATGAAAGGAACTTCGACTGAAGCTTTTGTAATAGTTTTCAGTGCCATTAGATACTGCTTCAAGAGAATAACTGGGATACTATTCATTGGCACAGTTGCTCTACTTTATCTGTCAAATGAACAACACAACTGTCAGTATCCAGATTCTGTCATGTTGTCTTTTTTCAAATAGTCACTGTTTGAAAACTACATTTACTTTTTAGAATTATAAATAAACTAATAGATGAATTTGTACTACGCTTGAGCCCATACTACATGTTTCGAAGAAACATTTATTTATTTTTACCATATAGTTTTTTCAAAAATATTTACTAGGTACATGTTCATTGAACAAATGTGGACGTTACTGCATGGAAATAAACAATGCGACTGTCCCCAACATGTGTGTTTGAGCTGCTTCCTCATGAACTGAAGATACTCTTGTGAAATCATTTGTCATTGTTTATTGAAACAACCTACAGTATATACATTGCGTTTTCTTGTTAATAATTTTACAGAGTGATGGATACAATACTTTAAACTATTGGTATAAGAAGAACCACAGAGTGACATTAGATAATATATCATCAGAAAACAGATAAAGTTAAGAGTTATTTTCCACATATTTTTCTTTTTTCTTCAAACATCTGTTCATCTTCTTCAGAGGTCCTTTAGGGAGAATAGGGAGGAGGCAGCGGTCCTGAAGAAATCTTTTCATAGGCTGGAGGAGCATTAGGAACCTGGAGAGAAGTGGAGCAAATATATCCAAATGACACAGCTGAGAATTTAGAGAAAAAATTTCGCTCTTAATTTTTCTTTTCTTTAAATCTCTTAATTTTACAGGATTGAATGTTTAAACAAACATTTTTAATGGC
>JAPZDT010000011.1:10494439-10505234 GCA_029814675.1 Acanthurus coeruleus | reverse complement strand
AGAAACTAAAGATTGTGACAAGGAAGAGAAAGAGCTGCCCTGCCTGGATCGTTTCCTTGCTAAAAATACCAGTGAGGATAATGCATCATTTGAGCACATAATGGATTTGGCAAAAGACAAGGAGAAGCTGAAGCATTCCTGGTTATATGAGGCTGAGGCTGAATATAAGGAGGTATGTATGTACAGAGTTAAATGCTCTGGATAAATTCATAGCATTGAAGAAATGTTTTATATACAAGTGCACTGATCATAGAATTAGAATTACATGATGGTTGCATGATTTTGTTTGCAGTGGCAGTTGATCATCAGTCAGATGATCATTAAAATTTGGGGTACAGTCCTTGAGTGCATTTAAAATATTTATGGATACTTCTGATATTTTCCAGCGCCATGAACAGAACCTTGCCTTGCCATCAGTAGAAAAAGCAGCGCTTGAATGTGTCAAAGCTGGACTTGAGACATGGGAGTACAAAGCAAAGAATGCCTTGATGTATTATCCAGAGGGTAAGAAGACCAAACTTGGACTGACATGAACCCCTGTTGAAGGCATGCAATTGATCCAGTGTCGCTGTGAGAGAAAAAATAAATTTCATGCTTTTCATGTGATTTACTTGTATATATTTTTTTTGTATTCAGGTGTTAAAGATGATGATGCTTTATTTAAGAAGCCACGGGAGGTAATGCACAAGAACACACGCTTTACTAGAGACCCTTTCAGCAAAGCTCTCAACAAAAGCCAGATTCAGCAGGCTGCAGCCCTCAATGCACAGGTAAAATGTATAAAAATGGTAAAGTTAAACCAGTATTAAGTGGCCTGTAGTTATGAATGAATTATCTCCGCATGGCAGTCTATTCTTCAGTGAAGAAAAAGCCTTAGTTCTTGCATTATGTAGTAATATTTCATGTTTTCTGTCCAGTTCAAACAGGGTAAAGTTGGCCCTGATGGGAAAGAGCTCATCCCACATGAATCACCAACAGTGAACGGATATGGTTTTGAAACAATGCCCTCCCCTGTACCCGGTAAGTGGGTCACAGTAACAGCCCTGAGACAGATGAAACAAAATGTTGCTTTAAGAAACTCGACCTACATTTGGAGTAGATTTCTGAAAGCTGTATCTGTCCCCTCAGGTGTAGCTGAGTCGCCTCTGATGACCTGGGGTGAGATCGAGAGCACACCATTTCGTCTAGAAGGATCAGAAACCCCGTACGCTGAGAGGAACCATGGGCCATCATTTAAGGTAGTTTACTTTCAACAGTAGCTTACTTTGACTTATTTGTCAAGTTTTATAATGTTAACATGTAAAATGTGTTGTTTCTAAAAGATTCCAGAACCAGGAAGGCGGGAAAGGCTGGGTTTAAAAATGGCTAATGAAGCTGCTGCTAAAAACCGTGCGAAGAAACAGGAGGCATTGCGAAAGGTCACAGAGAACCTTGCAAGGTAAAAAAAGACCCTCTGCAGTCTTGACTGCTTCTAGAAGTAACAGCTTACTGCATCTGCCAGCTCCCGTCTATAAAGGGAGAGTTGAGCTTAAATTCTAAATTGTTTCAGGCTTCTAGCTTATTTTATAGGTGCAGCTTTAAAGGTTTTGTCACTATTTAAAAAAAAACAAAAAACTGATCACATCAACCTCTGTGTTGCAGTCTTACGCCTAAAGGTCTGAGCCCAGCCCTCACCCCTGCACTGCAGAGGCTCGTAAGTCGGACGTCCAGCAAATATACAGACAAAGCACTACGAGCAAGTTACACCCCATCACCCTCACATAGAATTGCCGGCTACAAGTCTCCCTTCGGTGGCCCATCCACACCCTCAGGAACGCCAACGCCAAACAAAGTCAAGACGCCAAGTGCTCAGGATCTTACATCACTTACAGACAATCTGCTGCAGCTTCCCAAGAGACGAAAAGCCTCAGACTTTTTCTAAAAGAAGATGCTCTCTATTGGGATTGTACATAACAGACTTATTGTATTATAGAAATCTTTCTTAACTCTTAAGACCCACTTTTTAACAGCACATTTTTCAGCTGGATGACTGGATAAAGAAATGTTACCAAGAAAATGAGGACTAAATAAATTTTATGTATTCATTTGTGATGTTTTTGTGCGCAGATGGGTCACTGAAGATCATTGTGAAATAGATCAAGGTTTCCAAATTCAATGTAAATACTTGTTTAATTTTTTTTTTTGGTTTATCCTAAATGCAAAGTTCATAGATGTTTGCACAACCCCCCTTTCAGCAGCACATGTTTAAGCCAGTAGTCTTCATCCAGCTCCGTATATGTGCTGTTGTGACATCTCAGTGTTTGTCCCTTCATTATCAGCGAAATATCTCAAAATGACATATTTTGTTACCTTACAACAGGTTTCCCAATGTCACACTTTTGTACTGGTGTTAAAAATGTGGGAAAACACAGAGCTGTAGTTAGACAGCTCACTTACGACCAGTAAAATGTCTTTCCTACCCTATATCTTCACTTAAAGTTGAATTCTTTTACAGCATCATGCAACCCTGCAACCTGTTTAATTAAGTCTGTAGTTAAATTGGATATTTTGGCTGCGGATTGTTTGAAAAAGAATATAAACCCATGTTTCACCAGGTCACATCCTTGTCAATAGTTCTGCTCTATCTCCTACTAGTTGTAGAACAAAAATAACTAAATACCTCTCTTCCTTTTTTTGGCAAGCTACAAAGGTACAGCCCTAGTCATGCTGCTCAGCGTTTAAACAGAAATACTCCAACATGCCCTGTTTTTGGAGCATTTGAGATGGCAGGTTTGCCCAAGGCCAGATTTATTCTCAACTAAGGTTGTACTGTAATGTTTGGGCTTCGCAACTTACAAGTTGCAGCTTAATATACAACTGCAGTTTGTCAGGGGAGTCATGGTTCACTGGTCTGTGTTTTCATACCAGATATGTAATCCAGAAGTGGGTCAAACATCATGTTGACCCAGTTGTTGACATTATACTTATGCACACAGGTGAAAGACTTTAGCACATGTCATTTTAGAACAGTTAATATTTAACATGTTTGCTAATTTATTTTAAGATGTTTGATTTGAGTGCTGTTACAAAAGTCATCAAAAGATAGGTTTGCATGTTATTAAATCTCTTTGAAGGCAAGATACAAATGCACATAACTTTTTCTGTACCTCACTGTATTTTTAACAGCCGTAGTTACTTCAGATTGTGATTTTCCATATCCTTCCCTCCACAGAGAACTTTGTATCTCCAAATTAGGTTACTTTACATTTTCATTTTAATTTAAGATAAACAAGCATGAGGTGTGCCTAATCTTATAGAGTATCCTTCATAGCTGTAGCTTAAACAACCTGATCGCATAAAAGTAATTAAAATGATTTCAGAACTTAACAGCCACAGCAGTAAAATGTAACAGACAAATTAAAATAGTTGAAATATTGATTAAAAAATATCACATATCATTTAATAATAAGACACTGACAAGGATTTTACTGCAGAATCAATACTAAATTAACACTAAATTATTTAATTTAATAATTTTGCTTATAAAAACATACTTAATCACAGTTTTTTTAAATAAGGCATTGGTGCATTTCTAAGGTAAAACAAAATTTAATGTTTCTTCCACCATAGCTTTAAAATATGAAAACTGGTGTCAGGATATATCTTCAAATATGCTGACAAAGTAAGCAATAAAAATTCCTCAAACACAGGGACTCATTCGTTATGATAATTGCAGTCTTAGAATTTGACCCATTGCCTGTCACACAAGGTCACATAGGTCAGACTGTTCAAGGATGGAAAGTAAGGCCATAAAGCAGACAAACTATACAACAACAGCTAGGATAGAATCGCATTTTATTACATTTTTAATAAAAAAAGTTTTTCTCTGATCCGTATGGAAAAGCTGAAACTAATTTCACGACTGATTTGGTGAAATAGCCCGGACTTAAAATGAATCTTTGCGTAAGTGAAGTGATGGATGATATAAATTTCCCGTTGATTGGGGACCTTGAGGTAAACTGTGTTGCTACATCTAATTATTTTTTTTAATTAAAGTAATCACTCTTCATAGAAGTCTTACGATTTACGTATCTAGCGGGAAACACATCGCCCAGTGCGCCCGCAGCTCGAAGAATACTGCGTGATGGACTGCGCCACCAATAATAATACTTTGGGTGGGATTCATCGCATAATAATCTGGACGTGTAATCAGATAGGCCCCGCCCCCTCGCCCCCTCCAGCTGATAGCCTGTGTGGTTCCATGTTTGGGATTGTTGTGATGGGAGGCCGCAGCCATCTTGGACCAGCGCCGCTCGCTTCACACACCGAGCTGCAGAAGAGGACGGACGACGTTAACGGCAGAGCCAGTTAGCTAACGTTAGCTGCTCGGTCAGATTAACGACAATCCGTGTCGTTGTGTGGTGCGACTATGCGACGTACATGTTGTTTTTCTTCGTTAGCTGCCGCTTTTAGCGCTTGATAATGTGTTTAAACTGTGCGAAGCGCTTAAGGTTTTAAATCCGGAGAGGGCGGCGGCGGCGGCGGCGGTGTAAGACCTCGGTATATTTTTTAAAATTTCTGAATAGAGGAGTTACTATGAATGGAGGATAAATGTTGCCAAAGGCTGACAGCAGCAGTTTCGTCCTCTTCTCTCTTCTCTTCGTCCTCACGTTAACGGACCCACCACGGACAGGTAAATGAATCCTAGTTGTTTTTTCTTCGCTTACACTCCCGTTGGCTCGGTTCAGAAGTAACGTTGGGAGAAGCGGAGATTAACGTTACAGCTGGAAACAGAAAGCGGCAGGTCAGGCGGAAAGGCCTGCTGGATAAAACCACGGACTCTGGTGGTTTTTAAACCGCTGCTGTGCTTTAGCTGAACCGCGTGAACGAGCCCCTTGCTATCGGAGTTGAAACAGTAACGTTACTTTTTTTTAGTAATTGAATGGGCAGACAAAAACCTAAGTCGACAGTCATTTGACTACAACTAATACAAATGTATGATATACAGTTCACGTATTATTTATGAAAACGGTAAGCTAATGTTGTTGTTTTCAAGTAAACACCGTTGCCTCTTTCCCATAATGAGCTAGTCAAAGTACTAGCTGATACAGCCGTATTGGGAAATAATAGTACAAAGATTCATCTTGACTCATAAGTATGACGTCTAAACATAAAGGTGTGTGTGGACAGTTTAACCTAGGTGTGTTTACCCTCCCCTGGTTTGTGTTGTCTTAGCCGTGAAGCTGTTATTTGAAATGCCCCAGAGATTCATACTCCTGCATCTCTAAAACTGGCTTTCTAAAACTCATCCTTCAGCTACACAGTTTAACACGTAAGAGTGATAAACAACACGCTGTTAAAATTGCATTAACATTGCCCTAAAGACGTCTTGAGCCCTAGATACCTGACTCTGTTCAGTTGAGATGAAAATGTAGACTTTTGTATCTTAGATTGAACATCGTTTGTCATGGCTAAATGAAAACTCCGCAATCCCCCCAATGAGGAAATACATAGTATGCATGTTTGTTTTAAGTAGTGGTGTACTTGCACACTGATGTCCCATCCAGGTTGTCATGTTTGTATAAGGGGAGCAGGGAAGTGACTGATGATACCACTTTTGTCTCAAATGAAAGCATGTACTCCTGCTCTGAATGCAAACACTTACCTTTAAGCTGCAATAAGACAAATGCATCTTGTGATCCTGACAATTGTGTGGATTGGAAAAAATTTACCAGTTCACGTCATGGATAAACACATCATTGTTTGGCCTAATCCAAAGGAGTAACCTCCTGCCCAGAAAAACGCCTAACATGAAACAATGCATGCACTTTATTGTTCACTTGCGTAGAGGGTTGGTTTCTTTGGAAAACATCAAGTTTATTATGGAAGGCTCTTTGTGGTTATTTGCACTCTATTATAGAGATTACATAATCTATAATAATTTGTCTTTTCATAAGTGAATGAAATTTTCACTCCTAAGAATGAACACTTTTGTTTATATATCTTGAGAGTGTTATCTGAAAAGGGAAGAGTGCTGTCCAATTTTAGCCTTGTGTCAAATGCCTCTGATAGATTTACTCTTTTTCCACCTTTTGTTCAGACACTCTTATCTAAATAAAACTGCTAGTTATCTGCAAGATACTTTGGCCTTTGTGCCTCGTCTCCTACAGTGCAACTACCTGTTTTATCCTGTTTTGCACAGGCTGTGTCACAGAGGGGTGTTTTTGTAGGGGCATGTTGTTGCAAATCAAGTGCAGACTTCCAAAAGCCGGATGCCCACATGACCTGTGTGTTTATCTTAGGAATAATCCAGTTTACTGGAAAATAATTCAATTAAAAATGTAAGAGCAGTTGTAAGACTGGAACATTGTCAGCTTGAGCAACACTGCCTCTCAGATTCTGTCAATTCATACCTTGCTGTTCTGCAAAGACTTCCTCCAAATCTTCAGGAGTCGTTTATTAGACATTCATGCCACCCACCGATTTGCACTTAACCTTGATACATTTCAGACTTTTCTAATTGGCATACCTGATTTCCATACTTGTTCCATAGCAGACTGTAGGAATAAGATAAGTTTCTCATAGAGATTTTATTCAGCTGTGCTTGAATTATGTGAAGGTGTGCACCACTGTCAAATTTTGTAAATGGATTTTGGGTAAAGGCCTTGAGTTTTGCCGGTGAACCAGGCAGTATTTAAATTTCAGAAGGGAGAATTTCAAATGTTGAATGTGCTTTTAATGTAAAATATGATCATCATCATTCTTTTTGACCAGCAGGTTTTACATTCAAATAACTTGTCTCTGCAGGTGGCTCATGTGTGCACATTTTGCATTACTCTACATAATTTTGCAAAAATACATGGAAAATGTAAAGTAAAACTGGATGTGATGATTTACACTTGACAGTGCACTTCTGTGGTTCAGTGGTTAGCCCCTGTGTGTGTCTTGTGCTCGCTTCAGTTTACTCTGACTGTATGTATGTCAGGAGGACTAAGGTGTGACTGTTGTGGTCATGAATATATTGAGCATCAGATGAATTTGGTCATTTGTCCGACATGTTTTGTAATCTAGGAATGTGAGACTGGACAGTAAATATGGGTCAACTCCAGGTCACAAGCACGGGGTCAGGCTGGACTGTTTTGCTGTGGCCTCCAAATAATTCTGAAGATATAGGAAAAGTAAGCATAGTCTGCTGGGGATCCTATAGTGTGAATACTCTCGTAATTATGGGACTCAAAACTCAAGTCGCTTTTAATCGACTATCAACTTGAGCAACTGGTATGCTGAATTTAGTTTATTGTCTGTAGGGCTGAATGAGGCGTTCATGTTCATTTTAATTTATCCTGCATAAAAAAATTTGGCCATTGTTTAATTTTTGACAAGCATTTTCCGACAGTGCTCGGTCGGAAGTTTTTGTTTGCCTGACAAAACACTGATGAAACCAGAGCTGCAGTAGACTATTAACTTACAGTGACCCAAATGGGAAAGACCTGAAATACATACAATTAATTCTTTCAGAAAATGTGTTTTTTTTAAAGACTATTGAAGACTTGCAACACAGAAAGAACAAAGCCAGTAAAAACAGTAAAGTGACATATATTCATCTCATACCCTACAGTTTTTTATTTAAGCATGTAGACTCTCCACATCATGATTTGCCAACCAAACAGCTTGTTTTTGAAGGAATTTGACCTGGAGTGCTTCCGTCCACACAGCGAAGAGAAGATAAATTGCTTTCAAGTTAGAAGTGGCACAAAAGGAAAAAGAGCGAATGCCTGTACCCACTCACTGCTTTTAACAGCAAGCCTCAGTGTCGATGTGAATCATCAGTAGTCGGAGATGATGCAGTGTGTGCACAAGGCCAGTTCACTGTGCCGATATACTTTGGCGGAACTGAGTTGGGGCAGTCTCATAATCTTTATTGTATTTTCCCATTGGTTACGCAAGCAATGCAGAGGCTCACTTTTCTCATGGCAGAGAGTGTTCACTCATTTGTCGACTTGGCATCGCAAAATCTTAAGTGTGTGAGAGAAATAGCCTCAGTACGAGATTATTTTATGCTGCTCACCCTGTGGCCTTTTTTATAAAGAGAAAAATGTTTATTTTTCTCGAACCATCAAAAAATTCAGAGCTGCTCCAGTCATTAATGCAGAGATTCACAGGCAGCTACATCACTGCTCATCCAGCAATAAGATACAGTATCTATGCATGCATGTCAAGCACATGCACTACCTCTTAATGGATATGATGTGGTTATGTATGACCAATTAGTGGTCCTCTTCTAGCTTGTTCCATTGCAAAGAACCTAAATATTGACCTCCTTATCAGTTGTCTGCAGTAAAATTTCTCCCTGATGAAATCCCTAGGAAGGACGGAGGAAAAGATGAGCTCTCAGGCAGCAGTTAACCATAGCTGATTTTGATCCTCCATCACAGTCACGAGGAAGTTCAGATAATGATAAAAGAAGTGCACTTCAACTTGAAGCTGTTATAGATAGAAACTTTTCAAAATGACATGCCCAAGCTGTGCCTTAGTTTTGTTATATGTGATAACCTGAAATAGTGAGCCAGTGGTATCTGAATAAATTCTACTCTTGAGAATTTTTCCAGCAGTATTTTTTAGAACAGCACAGAAAGAATGAACGCTGACTTTTGCAGGGAGCCTGTCTTTATTCAAACCACAGGCACCAGGAAGCACAAACCAGCAATGTATTTTCTAGTCCTGAGCACATACAGATATATTTCAAAAAGATTTGGCTGTATTTTGAAGAAGCAGTACCTGGCCAATCTTAAGTGTTTTGGTGCATCAACCAGCAGCCATATACAGGCTTGTACAAGACTCTTATCTCCATCTGGAGAGAGGTATTAAGCTAATCAGTTTTTTATAAGAAACTGGAAAATTCACACAGCAGGAGAATGTAAGATAGTTATGTTAGAGACTTCATGTCCTCTCATTATTATGTATTGCAAGACAAAAACAAGATTGCTTTGTCAACTATAAAAGCCACAAGCTTCTTTTTAACCTAATCTTTTCATAAACGCTTATTCTGTATGAATGCATGCATTATTTATTCAAATGCAAAACCATCTTTAATATGTTAGGGAACATGGTCTCTTATGTTATCCATCAATTTGACACATGTTCAGGCTCAATGAGATCGATAATAATGCGTTCATGCCCAGGAGACAGAGACGGCTCTGTAATGCGTCTAAATCCATTTAGCATTAACTAAGAAGTGGTGACGTTGGCTGTGTTACAGGACTCCTAAAACACCTTTTGGCAGAGTAACAGCAACCAACATTGAGGTCCGTCTTGAAGAATGTGTTGACTTTTCTTCAGCCCAGAACTTGAATGCTCTCATCTCATCATTCATAGTTAATAACAGCAGAGAAGTAATATGGCATAAGCTTCCTTTGACTAACCATTCTGCAGGAGAATTATCCCCTGAACACGGTCCACTGGGAAAATGGTTTAGGCCTCCAACAAGCTCACGTCATGGCTAGACTGGGCTTCAGCAGTGGAAACAGGGTTATACGTTTTTTTTGGTCATATTTTATTGCCTTTTTGTTTCAGTTGGCTGCACTTTGTTACCCAGTAAACAGGATGTTTTGCTAAATGATACTTTGTCATCACATGCATGTTGACGATCCCACTGCTATTTCTAATTACTGAGTCTATGACCTTTTCAGTATAGACTCGTGTCCTCTCCCCTTTACCTTACTGTCACCCACTGTGATATTTATTACTGGCTCGTCTTCTCAGCAAACAGTATCGAGCAGGCTAACTATGATCAATGAGTATTGTGACTCGTGCTGCATTTTCAGTGGCGTAAAAGTTCTGTTAAACTTGTAAAAACTACCAAACAGTTTAGATCATCAACATGGCTTTACTGGCAAAAAGGCAAAGATCCTCCATTGGCAAAATGAGAATGAAGTGCCTCAGCTAATAGCAGATGGAGGCTGTGGATTGATAAAGTGTCTGATACTTTTTTTTTTCACAGCAGCTAAATATCCATTAGGAAACAATGTGGAATTCATTAAATGATCTGATCGATGACTATGAGCAGGGACGTTTGTGTCCATATTTCTTGCAAAAATATGACAGTATAAATTTTACAAAATTAAACCAGCTGCTTAAATGGACTTGTGTGAGACTGCAGTCAAAGGGAATCATATTATTTATACACAGGATAAAAGATAGACATATCACCAACTTGTGATGCATTGTTTCATTTTAAATGGAAAAACAATACATCTTTACCGAAAAAGGGAAACAAAGCCGTAGTCTGTTCATTCTGTTTCAAGGTAATCCTTCTTCTTAATTGAACTGCATGGCCTTTATGCAGAGAGAGTGGAACAATGCACTTGTATCAGTGTTGAACCTTGCAGAGCAGAAAATGATGCAAACAATTCAAGCAACGTCAATCTGATCCTGGGATGACCGATTCCCTCGGGCAAACCTCCTCCTTCAGACACCGCAAAAGACACGTAAATGGCATGGAGTCACTCTGTTGGAACCATGTTGCAGCTTAAGAAGGAAGGTGCACGGGTCACTGAAGCATGGTGTTGTGTATGAGTGTGTACACTACATGCTCATCCTCAATTATGTCCAAATCTGCACTCAGTCCAACAAACCCTACTGTGCGTGAGTGTGGAAAGATCAGGAGTCTTCAGAGAGAGTCAGTGTTTGCCCCTTCCTCACTCATATCATCTGAGATACACACAGCTATAGATATGAGTATTAGCAAAGGCAATCTGGAAACGATACTACATAATATGAATACTAATGTGCATAATAAGCACTAAGGATTCATGTA
>JAPZDT010000011.1:8732520-8742678 GCA_029814675.1 Acanthurus coeruleus | reverse complement strand
TCCATTAATGCAGTGACACATATTCATATGAACTGTTCTACCAATGGTTAGATATCCAAAGTTGTGCTGTCGATACAAAGAGTCAAACAGCGCTGGACAAGACATCTTCCGAACATTCTCAGCATATATAAAGAATCCCAGTCCTGCGGTCAATCCTAGTAAGAGCATTCACATTGAATTTACAGTCATTTCTACTTCAAATATTGTCACATGATGTACACCATTACATCTCTCTGTCTTTCAGTGCTCGAGAGGAAGTTTCTTACAAATCTGCTGCAGCTGAACAATTACCTGGAGACGCCTCTTCCTTATGAGCTGGACCAGAACCCAAGTGCCACGGTGTCCTCACGACGCTTCCTGGATGGTGACACCCTCACCTTGGCAGACTGCAACTTGCTTCCAAAGCTGAACATTGTCAAGGTAAGAAGAGTTCAAAGTTACTTCTAACTTTTTTTCCATTAATGGGATAGAGACTGATTCCATTTGTTATGCCAGAGGTAAAGATGTGTTAAAAGCAGTCATGATCCATTCCTGGACTTAATGTTGTTTTTTTTTGTGTGTGTCTATTTTTTTGGCGGGGTGGGGGTGGGGGAGTGTTATTCTTCTAATGCCATCTTAAAAATGGAACACAACTTTAAAAACCCTCTTCCCCCAGGTGGTGTGTAAGGAGTATCGCAACTTTGACATCCCTACAGATCTGAAAGGTTTGACCCGTTACCTGGAAAATGCCTACAAACAAGATGAGTTTCGTCACACCTGCCCACAAGACTTAGAGATCCTCTATGCCTACAAGCCGGTGGCAAAGTACCTGAATAAGTAGGGCAACAGGCACAGATGGCACTTTATAAATGAGAACAAAAAACATAGAACGAAACAATTATAGAGAAGGTGATGAAATGCCTGTACATGATTTATATTGTATTTGTTTTATTGAGTTTGAACAATGAATACTTTGCAACTGCACATTTATTTCATAATAATTAGCTTTCAGTCAAGGGTATAAATACATTTATGAATTGGGTTTAAATATTGAACATTAATAAATACATACATTAAAAATTGCCAACTGCAACTTCAAAGTAGCTTGAATTTTGCATTTGTAGACACTATATCTACTAGATTGCATGCTGTGGTTATACTTGTGTGGATTTCTTATTCAGCCCTTGTAAGAGTAAATAAAAGCACTGTAAATCCCAAAGAATAGTTAGATCTATTGCAATTTTTTACATTTTGACATAGAATGAAATGCAACTTCAATTAACAATTGCATCATATGTTGAGAAAATTGTCAGCATAAACTTAATGAACAATTGGCACTGGTTGTAGATAAGGCAGAGTTTTTTGTGTTGTAAAGTGTATTTTAACACTGTTTTTAGACTTTGAAGAACATTGTTTATCAGAATAAAACTTCGTTAACACCTTGATCATTTTTTACAGCGCTACTTCTCGAAAATTTTGATATTTATAGAACACTTCATGTATTCAATGACATATTCATGTTGACCTCTGACTTACATTAATTTAACAGAATCAAAACAGAAAATATTTAAATATATTTTAATATGCTCAATATTAAATGCTATGTGAAAATGTTTGCTGGTATTGATGGCATCATTATTGGTTGAGCTTGCAATGTTTTGTATCATAAAGTGACAATAATGTATATGTAAATGTCCAGAAATAAATATATAATGAAAAGAAAATGTATTAAACACACAGTGTGGGGCATGAAAGTTATTTTATTCTCAGCTAGTCAAATCATACACATAAAGTTGTATTACTGAGAAATATATTGATAAGTTCATTTCCTCCTGATCTGATGAAGTTTTCATTATGACCTAATTAATTTGTTGAGGCATTAGCTCAACTTAAGAGCAAGGCTGATAACTGTCTGACATCATCTAAGTTTCAGCTTATTCAAACTGAGTAATTAAGTGATATATAAAAACAGTGAGTAAGAGGATGGGATAATCTAATATTTCATTGTGCAGGCTTTATTAACTGTTACTATTTTCAATATTACATATAGCCTATATTACACAGTTTTGGAATATTACTACTACAGCATATACATACTGTCATTGAATGTTTCATCAGGTTAAAGTGTTGTTAATGTTGCATTTTTACTTTAGTGTAGACTTTAAAAAATGTAGATTTTTTAAAAATGCTGATCCACAAAGTTACCAGTGTATGTAACTATTAAAATAATCGCAGTGGAGTAAAAAGTGCAATATTTGCCTCCAAAATGTATTGAAAATAATTTAGAACAAAAGGTACAACTACAGTACTCGAGTAATTGTATTAACCACCACTACAGCTTATATATAAGATTTTATTCGCATAGGACGTATGTTGTGCTGCTTCCAAACTAACGACGTTGTAAGGCTGACTTTTATAGAAATGTTATGTGCAAACACACAGAGTGATACACGAGAGTGTAGAGAAGACCTTTGATGGGAGATGCCTTCCTTTATTGCTGTAAACAGGAAGAACTAGAAAATGCCTGTTCCGTTCCTTATTGGACAAGCGCTTTAAACGATACCAAGGCAACAGCAGATATAAAAAATTCTATTGGTGAACGTAGAAATATGGGCGGAGTTAAACAAGTGACAGCACAGAGAAAACTTTGTTAGCTCCCCGCTAACTCTGCTCCATCGTCTGTCTGGCAATGTTACTGGCTTGAAGCAGCACACCAGAAATCCTCGAAAAGTAAGGATAGTGCTTTCTGTACGTCACTGCTTGTATGTGAAACTGACTTTGGTCGTTTATCATTTCTGGCAAGACGGGTGACGTTAGTCAGCCAGCTGCTAGGGTAGCTAACGTTACTGTTGTTATAGCTAACCTCCAGCGATGGCTAACGTTTAAACTGTATTAATCAACAACTTTTAAATGCCAAATGCTTTGCTGCTGGCTAATTATACTAGGGTGTCGTATCCTTGTTAACGCGAAGTCAGATGATGAGGGTTAATGTCGAAACATGCTGATTATTCACAAATTCAGGTTCCTTTCTCCATGATTTCCCTTTTTTCAAACTTGTGAGCCCCTAATGAAATTTAAGCTCCTCGCACATACAGCTGACGTTTTCTCTGTGCGTTATTTCAAAAATGTTACCATTTGGTTTCCAAGCGTAGCGTTTAAAGCTCTTTTGTGTTACAGGATGGTATGCCAAGATGACGATGAAAACGAACTGAGTAAATGGACCGGCGGTGTAAGCATAACTCTTTCTTTAACAACATATTTAAAACATATGGCATAGCAGTATTGACATTATTTTTATCATTTATAGTTACATGAGGAGTTGCTAGCTGTTCATAATATCTTGTGCCATTCTAACCTTTTGTTTTTAGGCGCTGATGAGCAGCAAAAATGAAATCGCAGCACGGGTGCAACAGTTTTTGGAGGAGAGGATGCAGAACACCATGGTATGATTGACAACTGATTGAAAGCCATGCTTTCAACAAACAAGTAGAGCACTGCTCTGCATACTATATGCTTTGGCGTTTAGATCTGTCGTAGGCTGTTTGTGTTAATTTGTTCCTTTTTCGCATTTTCCACTGATGATAAAACCTAATAAATTTGCTCCCCCACTCTTGTGGTTAGCATGATTGAGACTGACAAGTCAGTGAGTACAGTGGGCTCAACTTGACACACAAATACACACTAGCAGTGAGGGATCACTTACTCCCCAAATTTCTTTTTCAGTGTGAACACACTAGACTTAGTAGCTGGTATTTAACTTCTTCCACAGGTTTGGGGTCATGGGGTCAGGGGTAAGGATAAAGGGTTATTGTTAGGGATAAAGTGGGAAACTACACTGCAATGCTTTCTCATGTGACCACACTACGATGCAATGGTCTTTTGTGTCTTCTAGCTCACAGGTGTACTGATTGGAGCTGCAGTTGCAGTCTCACTGATTGGGATCGTGGTGCTCTTCCTTTATAGGAGATTTAAGCTTGCCCGTGAGTCATTCAACCTCTGCCTTAACTTCACACTTAATCTAGTGCTACCATACATTTTTTTTGTTTGCCTTTACTGGCGAGGCTAAGTTTTGTTAATAATATGGTCTCAACATGTATTTATATGTGATTTGTTTTTTGATTCTCTTACAAGGTGAAAAAGAGCCGGGCACACCTCAGTATCGCTTTAGAAAACGAGATAAAGTGCTCTTCTATGGAAGGAAGATAATGCGAAAGGTTTTTTCTATTTCTCTATCTCCATTTCTGTCTCATACACATACACAAACATCAAACTAAATGTAATTCTTGTTGTTGTACCACTGCATAAACCTGCTCCACTGGCAATATAACAATTTAACTTATAAGGCGCCATAAAGTTGTTATTGAGAGTTAACATATTTTTCATTCATCTATTTTAGTTGTGAGTGAAGGTTCTAATGATAGTATTTATTCCTAAAATTCTTTCAAGCAGTTTTAAAATAAATTTTGACCACTTAGCTATTGGGTCTGCACCGGTTTTATACACAAAATAAGTTTTTATGTCTGCAGTAAACAACAGCAAACTCTCAAATCTTGTTTCTAAGGTCCAGACGCTGTCGTCAACTCCTCCCTCTACCTCTACCTCAGTATCCAAGCAACCACAACGCGTGCGCAAAAGAACCAAAGTCCTAAGCATAGCCCGCAAGTATGCCTCATTAATACATTTTTTAATTCTCTGTGTGAAAGATGGACCTTTAAAATAGTGCTGCAAGATTCTTATGAGCCATGTGATTAAAATATTTGCTGAATAATTTGTTTTTCACCTTTTCAACAGAATCCTGAGGATCCGTAAAGATCCTCCCGCCCTGCAGCCTAAGGAACCTCCTCCCTCCCTGTTGGAGGCTGATCTAACAGAGTTTGATGTGCAGAGCTCAAACCTTCCCTCTGAGGTTCTCTATATGCTGAAGAATGTCAGGTAGACAAATATACGACTTCAGCCTGTGCAATGGTCTCCGTCATATATGACATAATGAGTGTGTTCTGCTCCTTGTTTAAGGGTCTTGGGTCATTTTGAGAAGCCTCTGTTCCTTGAGCTGTGTCGCCACATGGTTTTTATCGAGCTGCAGGAGGGTGAGGGTCTGTTCAGGCCAGGAGACGATGATGATAGCATCTATGTGGTCCAAGATGGACGACTTGAGCTCTGCATCCAGGAGAATGTATGTGAATAGCATGCTAAATTTCCAGTTAACAGTCCTTTCAGAAAAAAAATATTATAATTTGGTTTTTGTGGTTCATGTGCACCTTCACATTTTTTAAGAGTATCTTGCGTATCATATGACACAATAAATAAATATTGACATGCCATCAGCAATGGTGCCTTTGACCATTATGGCCTGTGATATTCATCTTAATGATGTGAAGCAAGGACATATGCACATTTTATAGTGTATGCTAACTGTGTTTAGTTTTCTCCTCTACCAACAAATGCCAATGTTCATAATTAAAAATTTGAACAGAAGAGGGCAGCAGTGTGGCGTTTATCTAGGTGCAGTCGGCTGTTTAAGAACACAATCATTAGCAAGAAGAATAATGGCTCTCCAGCTCCACACCTTTGTCTGGATGTAATATGTGTTTTATTGTCTGCCAATGGCTAATGCCAGTATGCACAAATCAGTATTTTTGTGTGTTTGAACACATTAAAGTTTGAATAAGAATTCTGTTGTTGGACTAATTTCTTTGTGTTTTTCTGTTTTTGTGTTTATTTGTGTTGTTTTTTTAGGATGGTACAGAGCCTTTGGTGAAGGACGTGCACCCAGGGGACAGTGTCCACAGCCTGCTCAGTATTCTGGACATCATCACTGTGAGCTTCTTTTTTCTCCCCCGTCTGTGCATCAGACTAATTCCTTTGCCTTTGTCCTCTGCCCTCTCATCTGTTTGTGTCTCAGCTCTCAGTCCCCACTCCATTATTCATATTTTACTCATATGTCTCTCATTTAGAAGTAATTCTTTTTGTACTTCCTGTTCAAGTTAGTTCATTGAGCCATCACACCCCACATCCCAGTGTGTCAAGTGAATAATTTAGCCATTTTGTTCGGTGAAATGCTTGTTTTCATCTCCTATGCTGTCACACTCATATGTTGTTTGTTGGTTTCCTGAGATGGCCATTAATATGTCCACAGCTTAAAGTTTAATTAAAAAATATGGAAAAAAAGAGAGAGAAAGTAATATAAGCTAATTTTTTTCAGACAGTGATATTGCTTATATACAGAACATGTTGTACTTAGCACTAGCCGTGTATTTAAAACACTGAAGATTCAGAAAACCATATAAGAGTTAAAAATACTCTTAGTCCCTTCTGTCTTTTCTCCCTTTCTAACTGTTTTGTCCTGCCTCTGCCAGGGTTATCCGGCTCCATATAAGACTGTATTGGCTCGAGCTGCAACTCGCTCCACCATCTTACGTTTACCTGCATCAGCCTTCGAGTCTGTGTTCAAGAAATACCCTGAAACACTCGTTCGTGTCATCCAGGTAACAGATTGTCTAATAATAAATAAACGATATTTAGTCTTCTGTTGCCTGGAACACTTCATTATGAAATAAAACATAATCATTTTGGTCTAACCTGTGTGTAAATACAATCTGATGCATAATCTGTTCTGCTCTGTTTACCTCACTGCTGGATTTTGTGTGTGTTGCAGATAATCATGGTGCGCCTCCAAAGAGTCACCTTCTTGGCGTTACATAACTATCTGGGCCTAACGACTGAGCTCTTCAATCCGGTAGGAGGGAAATTAATTAGGGCACACACATTTGTGCGTGTACACACACACACAGTCATGCACACAGAATGAATACCTCAGCACTGATGGTTATGCATTTGTATACAAACAAGCACAGAAAGGCACATACACACTCAGTCTCACAAATGCGGGCTAATTTCACACAACATTAAGCACAGTATCATAACTCGGTCCTTCATAAAGCTCAGTGAAAATGAATAAAAATGATTGCAACCCCCTCACAGAAAACAGGGAGGGCGCTTAATAATGACTTAAAATACTCTTCAATTTGGTCTTTTATTGAGGAAATTCCTGTAGACCTTTTAATCAGATTTATACTAATTATAGTCACATCTCAAATACAGGTAACTACCTTTCAATCTGAAATAAATAATAAAATAAAAAATAACAAATACTATTTAAGTCAGTAAGAAAGTGATCACCACAATGCTTAACTCCCTAATCCACACTAGATATTTTAGAAGTTTTTAAAATGTCCTAGTTAAATGTTTTTATAGGTGCAGTGAGCAGCTCTGGTAAAAAATAGTTGATTGTTCAGTTTTATATCAAGGTCTTAATTTATGTTTTGTCTTGGTGGAGGGCCAGGCCATTAACTTAAACTTATGAAGAAAAATAATTCAGGCTTACTTAATATGTAACTGAACTGTTAGAGAACTTGACTTGTTGCCTAATTTACAGGAGAGTCAGGCAGTGCCCTTGACCAATATAAACAGCGTGATGGGGGAGGCGAATTCTGGGAAGACAACACGGCGTTTGCACTTCCAGGACGAGTCACCCGCTGGGACCACAGACAGCCCCACAGAGACAGGTCACACACTCACTCACACACACATTTTATTAAACACACACTTTTAAAATTGTGCTCCATGTTGTGTTTATACTGATCCAGGCACTTCACTTTGCAATAAACAGATGGTTCAAAGGACAGCCCTTCAAACAGCTACAGGAAGCAGCGATCCATCTCAGTGCCCACTGACTGTGCAGGTGGGTCTTGGACATAAATGATCACCAAAGCCATATGTCTGTATTAGTTTTCTGTACAAGGTAATCACAATCACAGATATGAAAGCAAGCACGCACACCTACAGACCTGACAGACATACCTAAACTCATAATGTTCCTCCTTTGTCATGATTTGCAGGTAATGACCTGAACATGGCTTGTGAACGAGCTCGAGTGACTATAGATGAGGCTCCCTCCAGTCCTGTCACTCTCAAAGTAAGACTCTGATGATGATGGCATGTCAGCTATTTACATTAAATTATGGACTGAGCATATCATATACCATTTCTCAGCATCCACTGCATCGTATGCTGCTACGCTTGTCTTGTACCTCTTCATCAGTCACTTTTTCGTGTGTCTCTGTAGTCCAATCTAAAGAAGAGTGTGACAATGCAGCACACACCCTCAGAAGTGTTTCACTACACAGACAGCGGGGGGCAGTCTGATGCTGTCCACCTCAGTAAGAGCAGCTCAATCCTCCAGGCTGCTAAGAAAGACCTGCTGGGAATCATCCAGCTGCAGGTGAGAGATTGTCACAGAAAATTAACATCAGCTGGAATAAATATTCAAGGGGTGACATCATTTTTTAAAGCAAATCATTGCAGATGCATTTTGTGCAGTGTGATATGTTTTTATGTTAAAATTCTGATTCCTGTTCCTTAATACATTAGGGCAGCAGGACTGTAGCACAGTGTCATTTTTTGGTGATATGAATTAATATGCTAATTCTCCTTTTTTATTTTTGTTCAAACATTGTTTCTTTCTGTTGCAGGACCCCAGTTTACTGGATGGCAGAGTGACCCTTCATCAAGTCAAAGCTGGTTCTGTGGTGGCTCGTCAGGGAGACCAGGTAGGAGCAATAACAACTTCCTTTATATTTTACTACATTGAAAATTTAAGAGTTTCTCCATTTTTATTCTTGTCTTTTTGACCCTCTGAGAGGTCCAGAGGCATTAAAGGAATGGGTTTGCATGTCTGGGTCCTATTGTAGAGACAAGAACACTTCAAAAGCTTTCATTTATTGCATTTCAGCTCAGGTGTTTTGTTTGGATAAAGCACGTTTTTTAATTTATTTATTTATTTTTTATGATGGCTAGGGTATCGCTGTTACATAGCAACCATAAACTTCAACCCTAATTTTAACCCTAACTCCATCATTTGACATCAAGAATGTTCATTTGCCATAGTTAAATGAAAAGCAGAGACAACTGTTTCAGGTAGAAAAAATTCCAAACGTTTTTATGATGCTTAATCTGGTAGCTATATTTGTAAAGCACAATGTGAACACAGTGACGCTCAGCGGTTCAGATAGGAGTAAACCCTGACCTCAGAGGAAGTTCATTGTATGCAACAGCAAACATTTTCTTACAGCGTCTAATGTGCAAGACTTTGTGGCGTTTACAAACCATTAACATTTTTTAATGTAATATTCATTTGTCCTATGCTCAAATGATACAATACTGTCCTTCCATATACTTTTACAGTGATAAAAAAAAAATCAGTATCACAATAAATATCATTGAGATGAATGGGATAAAGGAAGAAGTTAAATTTTAGCAAAACAGAGACAATATTTCTTTAATTTTTTTTTGATGTGAATGTAAAAATTTACAGAAGAGAAGAGTATGAACTAATATATTAACCTTAATATTGTGAGGTTAATATGGGGTCCCATTAACTAAATCTGTGCCACTCTCTCCTCTCAATGCTTTAGGAGGTGAGCATCCTGTTTGTGATTTCTGGCCTCCTCCACGTTTACCAGCGGATGATTGACCGTGAAGAAGAGACGCGTCTGTTTGTGACGCATCCTGGAGAACTTGTCGGTCAACTGGCCGTCCTGACTGGGGAGCCCCTCATATTCACTGTTCGAGCCCAGAGAGACTGCAGCTTCCTCTCCATTTCCAAAACCCACTTCTATGAGTCAGTAACATGGACACACGTACACAGCCCCATAAGACGTTACGATATGTAGTCTGTTTTCTGCTGCCTTACAAAGACCAGATAGTAGTAACGCAAGACACAGGGAAGTTTGAGGTTTCTTAACCAAACTGCAACGCAGAAGTACAAGTCATAAACTGGATCAAAAAAGAACTCAGTGTGTGTAAAAATAAATAAATAAATGAATAAATAAAAAATTAGGTTTTTTCAGCTTTCTTTTCTGGTGTGAATAGGAGCTAATTTAACATAAAAAATATTTAAACTATGTGATTTCAAAGTCCTTCAACCACATAAAATCACAGGAATTCTACTAGATTCAGAGTTCACTCTGCTAAGCACAGGGAGTTAGCATTAGCCTAGCAATATTTTTACATGACTTGTTTTTCTTTTCTGTCATATTTTAAGATCTGTCTTTTTCTTTTTTATATGGTATAAAAATGCGAAAAGGAAATAAAATTCCTAGAAGAAAGAGTGAGAGATCG
>JAPZDT010000011.1:8158738-8168742 GCA_029814675.1 Acanthurus coeruleus | reverse complement strand
AAATAGAAGCATCACCTTTTGCTCTTTAATGAGCATTTGTGACACCTAAAATGCTCAATTTATTAAAGAACGATCATTCAAGCAAAACTTAATATCTTTTTAAACTATTCTGCTACATTTAAAAACCTCTGCCTGTATAAAAATCCCTATCAGACATTGAGTCAGCCATATCTGTTTTTTCTAACAGACTGTTGTGGCTTAAACAAAGCACATCTGCTGTTGCAGATAACTGTGTAGGACAGGCAGTCCCTGCATAGTGAAAAGCTATCTGATCCTGCACCCTGCATGTGAGATGTGGAACAAAGATTGTAAGGCAACACAAGGACAAACATGCAGCACACTGTACTGTCAGCTCTCTGCACATCAATATTTTGTTGGATTTCTTAATATTTTCTTGCTCCAGAACCTAGCAATTAGAGAAATGGCTGGTTTTCATGTGACTTTGAGCTTTAGATTCTCTTCTATAAAACATTGGGGGAGCTTCACAGAGATTATATAGCGATGATGACAATAAATGCTTAACCTATTCTCAAGCAGAAACTACTTAAAGCAAAAATCAACAGCAGTCTTTGAATCTCCTGGGAATCCATCAAGCAGACTGCATGCGCACCAAAGCAGAGGGATGAGAAGCTAAAGAAAATGAAAGTGCTGATAGAAATGACACCTTAGGTTGTGGGTGTTGAGACACGAGTGGGCCACATCAGTCCAGCTGTCTACCTCATCAGTTACCTTAAATAAAAATGGCATGTGTCCTTCCATGCCTGATTGGGAGAGTGAGGGGCCTCACTGTATTCATGGAGATTACACACACTGGCTCAGAGAGGCCCAATTACCCGCTGGAAAATGCTGGCACCCACGAGGCTCCAGACTGGTACCAAGAGCCCCCACAAGGCTCACTCACTCCGCTTCATGCCCACAGCGAAACAAAGGGGATTTCATGTCTCTGTTTAAATCCTTTGGCTTTGGGTACATTTCGGCTCCCCTCTATATGGACCTTTTAAGAACTGATTTATCCTCTATTACTGAGGCACTGGGCCCAGATCTGGCCCTGGGCATGCTCACAGCAGCGCAGCATATCGCTCATGTGGGAAACGGGGACAGGATGACTAAATAAGAGACATCGTAAAATCACTGCTACTGCCTTGCATAGGGTGCAGGCGCATGATGAGCAAAGATTAAAGCACTGAAAATACACATTATGGTTCGTAAGTGATCAGATATTTAGGGTAATCTGATCAGTCTGCTTGCCAAAGCCGTCAAATCTCCTGCGTGTTGACAAATGCTGGAACAGCTAACAGATGAGTCAAAAGCTCAAAAATAAACTAAGGCAGTGATCTCATGCTCTTTACATTATACTCAGTAGCCCTTCACAGGAGGCACATAGGGAAGAAAATAGGAAAAACCAAGCCTGGCGAAACAAGACCGGCCCTCTTCACTTTGTCTCTTGGGTGAGTCATGCAGCAACACCGAGCAGGTAGCAGATTGGCCATTCCTTTCTTATTTAGATTGATTCTGGTGGGAATGAATGTGGGTTGATCTGGTTACCCGTGTTAATGAAATTCTAAAGGGAAGCAAAGGCCACGGATGGCGGCAAACTAATGAGAGCATGGAGACAGAGCGCTGGATGTTACGGACACATTTAATAAAGCATGACACAAGGGTCAGCAGATTTTACTTGAAAAGGCCGAGTAAACTGCGCTATAGGATGATGAAATGTGAGAAACTATTCACAGTATAGTTTAGTGATGGGCAAAGTATGAGACACAAGGTCAGCAGTGGCGAAGGCAGAAGGCTTCTGATAGATGGAACATTTATGGGTAATTTAAAAGGCACATATAGCCTTTTCTTGTAATAATACGTTTGTTTTGCAGTTTTTAAAAATTCTATCGAAGTTGTTCCATATGAGACATAACAAAACATAAGTCCATTTGCAGTGGTGTGACAAGGCTTTGTCGTATATACTGGAATAAGTACATTAGTAAACATCTGTCACTGTTTATTTCTTAATTAGAATGAAAGGAGTAGATTGGTATTTTGGAAAATATACTTTTTCACTCTCTTGTCAAGAGTTTAATGAAATTATAGACACCAGTCTCACATCTGTGCGTTAAATATGGAGCTTCAGCCAGCTGTCAGTTAGCTTAGCATAAAGACTGGAAGCAGAGGGAAACTGCTAGCCTGACTCGGTCTGAAAGTAATGAAATCTGACTATCAAAGGTGTACCACTTGAGCACATCAGTTAACACCATATGCCCCTGACCTTTCTGTTGGTTGCCTGGTAACCTCCTGCTGACAACAGCAATCCAAGAAGTTGCCATGCCTGGTCAGAATAGACAAAAAAAAAAAGGTTTCCTTCCTCCTTAAAGATGTGTTTTAATGTTAATCCTTTAGGAAATTTGAAGATTCAACTTTGCTCTTTGAAGGAACAAAGTGAAACATTAGAGAAAAAAAGATAAAACAGTAAGAAAAGAGGAACTCTTTCCTCCCTAATTTACTGTAGGAGATGTGAAACAGGAGAAGAAAGATAAAGATGGAAAGAGACAGAAACAGAGAGGGTAAGCGGGGTAAAGATGAGGAGGAAGCGAGGAAGGGGATTCAAGAGGATGACAATGACGAAACACCTCATGTGAGGATAAAATTTTCTGATTACTATAAATCAGATTCATTTTGTTTTGGCAGGTCACACCAAAATTGAGCAGGTGACATTTTGTACGTCCCCACTACTAATACCAACCCAACACACAGACACACAATCACACACACACACACACACACACACATGCGCTGATGCTCAAAGACCGATTTTTCTCATTCCATGCTGACATCTGTTCCACTGCTGCACAGATTACAATTTTCTGACCTAATGGGGCCTACCAACTAGCCATCAGCACATTTAATGTTAACTAGAAATTGACCAATAACAGTTTATTGAGGCTGCTTACAATTTTTTTTTTTTTTTGGGGGGGGGCTCAGGTCTGGCTTGAAGCCTGCAGATGGATCAATATCTGTGTCTCATTCTCCTTTTCCAGTGTATCACCTGGCTGAGAAAACCCATACACACATACAGTACATGCGGCCGGTGAAAAGCAATCCGCGGCGCCTTGGTGTGTGTAGTTAGCACATTAACATATAGAATACAAACTGTCTGCGCTTTAGTTGGCATCTGAAAACTGCACATTTTTGATAATCTGAGGTACACAACAACCAAAAAGGCCCTGAGGTTCTTTTAATCTATTTATCACTTTGGTCTAAGTGGCCTCACTTGACTTACTGCATGAAAGTATAAACACCTATATGGATATAAGTTTTGGAAGATGGAAGTCCTATTGCTAATACATTTTCTCATTGGCTGGAGCTCTCAGCAATGTTTACCTCTCTTGAGGCAGCGTTGCTGAAAATTGGTAAGGGAATTGAGTCTTGGTTTGGGAACCCCATTCCTAAGGGTGTGGAATGGTTTCCCCTCAGGTATCAATTCTAAAGTGTCTATCAAATCTGAAATTAAAATTCACCTTTCTGATGTGGAGTTTTTGGGGTTTTTTTTTTAGCTTTTTCTCTCTTTTTCTGTTGTTGTGCCAGTCTAAACTTTACCAAGTGGGTTTTTTTTCCCATCTTTTACCATCTGATGGAGCAGGTGGAAAAATCAATCAGTGAGGCGAAGCTCTTAATCAGAGTTGGGCAGTCGGATGAACCAGGCAGTAACGAGACAGACAGACAGAGATAAGTTGCATGCTGTGGCTGTGGACACCAACAGAAACAGAAAAAGACTTCAGTACAGTGCTGCCCATCAGTGCTGTTTCCAAGGTTATCAATCATGTTTGGAGAAGAAGAAAAAGAAAAAAAAAACTGAGGCAATATCATCCTACTCTGACCTGAGCAGATAACGGTAATACCAGAAAACACTCCCATCACCACCGCCATCATCTCTGCCTCGGCACCTGCTGTTTCCCCACACAGAGACCGACACAAAATGATACAATTCTCTTCAGAAAACACAAGAAACGAAAAAGCGTTTTTGGCTCTCTCTGAAAACTTGCTGCAAAACTTCTCCACTCCTCCTCTGTAAAGCGACGCGGCACTATAGGCCTCCTCAGCAGGGGGGGTCGAAGCCCCCAAGCAAAAGGGGAGAACACACACTGTACCTCCAATATCTGTGGGACCACAGCCGATGCTGTGGGAGAAATATGGGGTCTCTCTGTCAATCTTTCATACAGGAAGTGACAAAAATGCTGTTAACATTCGCTCTCTGCTATGATTGCAAAGGTTTATTTACTCTGCTGTCTGATTCGCTGGCTGTGCACTGAGTGTTCTGTTAGTTATGCTAATTGTCTCCAGACCTCCCGCGGAGTGTGATCCTTTCCCAGCTGGGTGGCTGTGAAGTTGTTTGCCCAAGCAGATGAGTCTGTGTGCCTCTGTGCGCGTGTGTTTACAATGCGCAGCTACAATGTGTCACAAAAGCTTTAGAGATGCTGCGCACGTGCGTTTGTGTGTGTGATTATGTGTGTCGGGGTGCATCAGCACGGATCTTCATGCGCCAGCCGTGGTTAGGCATGCTGTACTCCCAATCCTCAAAACACTCTGGATGAAGGAGGAAAAAGCAGGGCAAGGTTTCATCTTAATGCCATCATATATTGATTATTTTCCTTTTTTATCCCTCTCATCTTTGATCCTATTAGTAAAGCAAAACCTGTGGGAAAAGAAAGACACTTTTTGCAGTTCTTTTCCCCCAGTGGATTACATCCTGTGGATATCTGGGAAAGCCAGTGACCATGTCCTATGACTGAAGAAATAGTTAAAGGAGTAAAATCCCCTCATTTGTCATGCTGTCTCAAGCCTACGCCTCTCTGAATTCTGAGATGTAACTCAATGAATTCCTGTGTATTTTCATTTGAATTGAGCAGCCCGGCTTTTTTTTTTCAGTCTGCATCAATAATTTCTAGAATATCGGTTATTAGAAAAAACAACTGCAGGAGGAATCATATTTTACACACTTTGAAAAAACCAAAGCAGCACCATTATTCTTATAGTTTGAATTATCTGCTCAGATAAATGCTGGACCGCCTTTGTACTGTTTAACATCAAAGTCAATTCCTGTCAATCACTTAGCTTATATGGCTTTATCTATCTCATGCCATTAGCTTAATGAGGAAAGAAATCATACATTTCCATCACATCTCTCCAAGCTGGATGATGTTTATGACATTCTCTGCTGATGAAACAGCAAACTCTCCCAAAATGTTCTGTCTTTACTGCAGACATAACAAAAACAAAGGCCAACTTCTGTTTGCATCAAATTAGATGGAAATGAAAAAGCCTTGCAGGTTTCGAGTTGTGTTCCTGCTCATATTTGAACTTTGGATGCTCAGAGCGTTTCTCCCAAAAAGCATAAGGTGTGCCAGGTGGATGTAAAGGGTGTAGCAGCGGGGGGCAAGAATTGCCTCACATCCACTGAATCAATTAAAAATTCTTCTTTGCCAAAAAGGCATTTAGTGTCAGGAAGAGCTGCGAATCTGGGTCATGCAGGAACAGCTCATTCACTCTATGCCTCGGTTAGAAATGAACTAAATAAATATTTCACTCAAGGTCTCTCCTGCATAAAGATTAAGGGATGATGCAATAAACAACTTAAATATTCCTTATATTACATCAAATGCTAAGTTTGTTTCTCACTAACAAACTGTAATGCTCTTCTTCAGCGGTTGCTACGCTAAGCTTTTTACATTGGCCTGCAGCTGAAAAGGAAGAGGGCGTTATAACCCAACTTGAATGTTTTCGATCATTATAACACACAAATGTTGATATTTAATTCATTAAAATGCAATACTAAGAAACAAGCAATGTCTTGGAATATCAAATAGAAATTGTTTCCAGTAATAATTTGCCAAATGATTAACTTTTCACAAAGCTTCACCAAAGGGCTTCATCTAACCGCAGACAGTCAAAGGATGTGTTTGCTGTAGGTTTCACAGTCCTGCACTTTGCATGAACACAAGCTCTACAGCTTGCACGAGGCGACAGGAAAAAGGACCTCCTGTTCTGGAATAACAGTTGCCTGTGAACATAATTCAGGGGAAAAAACAAAACAAAACATTTTTTGAAGAAGTGACTGGCAAAACAAATAAATACTCCCTAAACCTAATTCCTAGGATACAACTTTAATCAATAATATAAGTTATGAAAAAGCTAGGAAAAAAAACTACAGAAGTGAAATTCTGACAAAAATTAAGCAAAAGATTACACAAAATGGACGTGTGGACAATTATTGAAGCTATTGCTGCCAGAAAAGTACACGAAAGCTTGATTTTTAACTAAAGGAAGGATAAATACTGCTGATCTCTCAGGACTAAAACTAATCATCTCTCACCATCAGGTCCATTAGCTTCATCCTGTTGTTTTATTCAGCAGCACTGACACAACGGTGTTGAGACTGTGGTGGCTGACCAAGCAATGGATCAACTGATTGTTATTTGAAGGGTACCACACAAGGTGCATACAAGAAGTTATCCTGCAAATCTTCAGAACCACTCAGTTCCATGGAGCTATTTAGCTTCTACTACATCATTGTTTTTGTATGCTTGCGTTTCACATTTATGCTCATCAATCCCATATTTTTCTTGTAGTGGCAGGTAGTGGTTCAGTTGGGCTGAAAAAACAACTCTATACCATCAGCTTAATACTTCAGACTGCAGACAGCAGATAGAAAAAGTTAGTAAACTGCCAATGAAAAGTTAACTACCCAGCAAGCTAAAGACATTCATCAGGGGTTGGCGGAAACAAAAACAGTCAATTTTATACATTACTTTTAAACTTTCATGTGCTTATACATTTTAAAAAAGTAAATATTGGACTTAGATTCAGAGTTAGACAAAAATATGTTCCCAGATGAATATAAGTGCTGCAATGTATTTACTGTAATTACGCAGCTGTTTCCTAACACAACCACTGTAGCAACTTTTTAAGCTTTTAATAAATCCATGGTCTTTATACAGTTTGTTCCTGTGCCTCCAAATTAACCAAAAACAAAACAAAACAAAAGAATGACTGCAGTTTTTAGCAGTTTTACAGGTTTGTATATATAAATCTTTTCTTCACATTCTTTTAAATAACAAGAATATCCTGAATTAAGTAGAGAATGCAACAACAAACTCTGGTTAACCAGAGTTGAGACTGTGCTTCATCGGGCTCCCACAGGGACATTTTACAGGAGCCTCAGAACTGTTCCTTGTCAAATCGTCAAATGGATCGACACACTGTCAAATAGATTGACACAGCATGTAATACATCCCGAAAACAAAGCACAACAGCGTAACACAACTCTATTATTTAACCAGCAAGTACAACCTTCCTTTGTGCTAACAAGGCTGACATGTACATCTGTTGCAACTGCGAGTGGCTCAGTTCAATTTTTAATTAAATCTAATTCACTCAACTTCATTCCAGACTGCAGCACACAAAAGCTTTGTGAAACGCACAAAAATGCTGGATTTGTGCTACAAATTGTACTCACAGTTCTTTACATGACCTTTTTTACTGTTTGACTTGTCTCTGTGTTGTGACCTACAGAATGTGACATATGGCTCCCTGCTGCAGCATCTCCTCCAACTCATCTCCACAGCTTTGTGTGAAAGTGTCATAAAAGGCAAACCATAATACATATTTCCGCTTTGATGATACAGCCTTCAATTCAGTTATGGTGCCTTTTTTTTTGACTGGATTTGGCAAATTATTATTAAATTTGTGTTAGTCTGAAAGGATATTGCTTGACAGGCTAAATGTTGTGTTCTTTTCTGTGTGATAAACTTTGCCTTTGCCTCTGGAAAGTCAAACACTTTGTTCTGTGATGTTTTCTTTCAGCTTCCAGGCCTCGAGTAACAAGTATCCTAGTTTATGGTAATGAACATTACAGCCCATGGAAATGCCTTTTGAACCATTTAAGGAAAAGGAAGGATAAAAGAGAAGAGAAGTGAAGAAATTTTTCATGTGCGGGTTTTCTCAAAGTCAGCTCATTCCATAGGAGATTTCTTTCTCTTTAAGCAGAACTTGCTACCCAGAAGCACGCTGCCCTGCCAACCTCCTCTCAGCATTAAACCAAAAAGATGCTCCGAGCCAACAAGTAATATCCCATGAGACCTTACTCTCGAGGAGGCTGACACCAGTTTGGATTTCACTGCCGTAATGTGTGTGCAGGGTCACTCTGGGCTCTTCCCATCTCTCCTAACATTGGCATGAGATAATCTGTTTTAGATTTCAAGTTTTTCACCTTTTTTCATCAGTAGAATTAATAAACACTCACTGTGGCAACTGAGGGAAAAACAGCCCACAGAAGGAATACAGTTCTCAGAAAAGCACTACTAATTAAACAAACAAATAAATAATGTATTATTTTCTCTTAAAAAGCGGGTTTGACCTGTTCCCTGTACGATGCTTTTACTTTACTTCAGTGGGAGTCTACCGAAAGTCATGTTAGAATTTAAAAGAGTTATCTAGAAAACATTCAAACTGAAGCAGGTGAAAGGAAACCTTTTCAAACAAGTGCCGCCATTGTGAAAGTGTTACCTGTCAGGTAAGAAATTCATCAGAGAAACAAACAGTGCAGCTGAAAAGGTTAGCATGAGCAGTTCATTAAGCTGCTTTGTCCTTTGAAAAGGACACCAAACAACCTCTCACAGCAGCATCACGATAGCCAATAAAAAGGCAGAACTGACTAAAACTCCTGATGGAAGATATTGTGGGAATAGCATCAAAGCTAGCTGAGCTTCAGTATGCAGGGCTGATCCTCCGGGGGCTCTTGTGGAACTTGGTAATGGAGCTCATTAACTCTTTTTGATTCAAGAATCACACACCAAATATAAACTTTGCACTATTTTTAATACCAGTGTGCAACACTCCAATTGAGCACAAGGACCCTCTCTTGATAGAGATGCAGAGCTGTGGCCAAGTGACCACCTCACAGTTAAAAAAAATGGCGAGCAACATGTGCTACGTACAAATCATTAGACTCTTTGTGGTCCCTGCTTTTCTCCATATTTTATGTATAACAACTGAAGTCTGTCTATTCAGGGGTGTAATGTGCTCCAGTTTCTCAGTATCTTCTTCTTTGAATAACATGAAATAACCCAACCCAGCGTTCTAAGTGCAGTAGACCTCTCCATATGCTAACATTCAGTTCCAATGCAGCAGCAGTAGTAGTTGTAGTAGTATGCAGAGTGGAGGTGGGAGTAGTGGAAAGGGTTACCTTGGTTAAAGGTGGTGATCAGACAGCTAAAACCACCGGTTTGTTTTCAAATTCCCCCTCCAGTTTGCCTTTGCCACTGCTTTTGTTAAGGAGTTTTTGTGTTTCTGCGTTTGGGCGTGTTTGTGTGTGAGACGGACCAACAGAGGTATTATTAAATTAAGGCTACGTGCACTTTGGTTTTTGTACCTTTTCAACTCTCAATCCCAATCATCTCTGGCCGGGCCCACACACATACAAAAGAGCAGGCAAACTCCCAGTGGGAATCCACCCACTCTTGTTTAGCACTGTGGCCTTTACACCAGGCATTCAAGTACTTTATTGAATAAGTGATGGAAATTACACTATAAGCAGATAAGATGACTTTACATATACATGCCTAGAGGCAGATATATGTTCTTTTTGTATTAAACTTAACTTTCAACATGACTTGTTTGTTAGCACAGTATTAATAAAGTCAAAGTCAACTTGTGTAACTTTTTATAAAACTGTTTTACTGTGAACTGGTAACTCGGCTTTTCAGCACCCCTGAAACTTTTTTTTCTCTCTGACTAAGAGATGACAATCCTCCAATCTGTCTTGCTTAAAAAGCTGCCTTTATCATGTCCTATAGCAAGCCGGGCTCTGTGGAGTGTTTCCAAATGTCCTGATGGCCAGTCTGACAGTGCGTGAGTGTGTGGAGGTATCCTGAACAGTGTGTGCCTGTCAGCGCGTGTGTCTCATGGAGACAACCTAGAACCTCTCGGTGAGAGCAATCAGATGGCTGGAGAGTTAT
>JAPZDT010000011.1:7593246-7605215 GCA_029814675.1 Acanthurus coeruleus | reverse complement strand
GTCACTTTTTCACTGTATCCTAAAAAAGACGTGTCAGAATGCACCAGTGAGGTCACTACATAATCCAACACTTCAGTAAAACAGTCCCCATCACTAGTTGCGCCATCTAGTCGCAGTTAGCTAATGGTAAAGTTTTAATTTTCAAGCTACTACCTGGCCTGTATAGCTTTAGGGTTCGGGTTATGTTGCTGCGTGTTGGTTCGCCATGCTTATGACAGCTCTTTAGTCATGTTTTATGCATCTTCATTTGGACAGAAATTTATTTAAACAATGCTTCCGTTGACCTATTTTATTTTTCGAGAATGACGGAGGGAAAAAACCCTAACAAATACCCTTGTAGGTGTGGACAAGGCCTCAAAGGAGATTTGGAGCAGTGAGAGAGACAGCCTTCTTCCAAAAAGAGGCCCAGACGTAACATTGCAGTGAAAGCATCTCATGTTTTATTTTACAGGGGGAAATGTTTTAAGAATGAGGACTTGTGTTTGGACTAATAGCACCTCTGGGAAACTATCTCAGCAGATAATGTTTCTAAAACACAAGAAGTATTTTTCCAAAACCAGGAGTTGGAGTTGGTCTTGTCATGATCTAGCTTGTCTAAAATTCAAGCAAATATGGTACTAAGTTTTGTACAAGACGATATTAGGTAGTCAGTATCAAGATGTCCTAAGATCTCCGCATGCAGATAAAGATCAGACAAAAATCAAATAAAATGAACTTCTGCAAAATATAAAAAAAAGCTTTAGCAAGTGTCATTTTAATGGCATATAAGCTAAGAAATACATTTTAGATGTACACGTCAGGCAATCCTTTGCTTCTTATGTTTCTCTCAACTCAATCTTATCAAAGAGTCCATGGGTGTGGATGTAACGACTTTCATTATTCAAAGAAGTTGTGGCAGCTTCCCAATTTGTATCACCAGCTTATTCACAGAGAGTTGGTTTACTTAAAGTATTACACCGGGATAATGTGGGATCGAAGAAATGAAAGCCTAAGTGTGTTTACTGAGAAGCCCCTGAACCCAATCCAACGGCATAACCTCAGCATAAACACAATCCACCCAAGAAATGAAGAACTCATTCTCATTTGTGCAAACAGATAAGATCAAAGAGGGTGAGCACAGGGGACAGAACGAGAGGGAAATTGGGGGTGACATGCAGGCTGAATGACGCGTTTAATCGCACAGAAAATTGGGGTTGGATTGCCAGGCGGTAAAAGAATTAGGATTAATCCATGCCTAGAAATCTATTCTGATGCATTTCCCTTACCTTTCATCACACTGCTTTAAACTGAACGTGACCTCTCTCTGTCCTTCTTTTCCATTTATGTGTGTGTTCAGAGAAAACCAGCTGGCACTCAGTTTTCTAATTGTTTGAAATCCTCCAAGTGGTGTTCAATTTAAAAAAAAAAAAAAAACATGCCACACTGTTAAGTATAAAATAATAATCTAAAAGTGGCCTGAAATACTTTAATAGACTAAGCAAATGGTTTAGGGATGTCCACTGTCTGAATTAAGATAAAGGTATGTAGTCATTTGGATTAGTCATTTGTTTTAATGAATACAGTGAACTGATTTCATTAGTGCGTCAAAATGAATGCCAAAGTTATGAATTGTTTTAATAAGAGAGAAAGAGTACAGCTTGAGAACTGAATGGACGGAATTTTTTATGATACAAACCTCAGAGGCACAACATGTAGTTTTTCAGTGAACTTTGGGAATCAAAAGCTGCACTCGGGTCAACAGGCAAGACCACAGTCGTGAGATCATTGATCAATTTTGTATGTTGTTTTGATGACCATGACCAAAACCTCCCCTTAAAAAAAATGGAGGGGGGGCAAACCAGCAGGCTCAACTCTGAAATTATGTGGTGCCGACTTGAAATAAATACAGCTTTGAGACAAAAGTCCAAACTCGCTCAGTTTCTTTCACTATTTGATTTCCACAGCAACAGCGGCAACATGAGCGTTTCTGCCCCTCAGCCTCAATACCACACCACAGCAGGGATGACCAATTATCAGTCAGGCCCATCCAACATGCACAGATCTTAAGAAAAAATACAATTATCTTCAATTTAAAAACCCATTCTGCATAAACACATTCCCATCATGTTATTTTACAACTGTAACCCAAGAAGACTCTTTCCCAGAAAACTGACATTGATGTGTGTCACTGAAATAGATCCAGAAACTCTGCTCCTGTAGTTACCTTACAAGAAATTCTAGTACAAGATTAACAAAATAAAGATGACATAGATATTTCCACATTTTCAAGACCAAGTATGATAACTTTACCAATGTTTCCAAACTCTTTGTGGTCTGAAAAATTATACTTACAAAGTATGACTGTTTTTAATTTACTGTGATAAAACATGTTGATAGTTTTATCACAGTAAAAGTTGTCAATAACAGCCTGTACAGTGTCCATGGTTAGTAACTAGACAGTTTTGGCAGCAGCAGACCTGCATTTTTGCTTCCTTTATTTAATTTATATACTGCCTACCAGGAAAAAAAAATCAGTATTTCATCATAGCATTATGTAGATTGTTTTGAGTTCATTACTCTTCCCTTGACTTTCTATTAGCAGAAGCCTGTTTTGAGACGTCCCTTTTAACTGTAATAAGCAGTGAAAATAGATTATTGGTGATTGATTTCGTGTTGGAGCCGGAAACACAACTTTTGGATGTGTGGGAGCATTAAATCTGGCAAAATCCAGTTTAAACCACTTATGTCATTTAAAATCTGGATATTGTTCTTTAAAAATCAGAAAAAAAAAATATTTATGTGACTGAATGGATCCTCATCCACACCATCACTTTCTTTTTATACCCCAAATTATCTGGCCCAGTTGATATAATTAGCACTCTTTGTGCAAATATCATTTCATTTTTTTCAGTGGATCCTCAATAGACTTGGTACCAAGCAAAGCCTCAGCTCAACAGATATGTGACAAAGCCTCTGTAAGAGGTAGGCGTCAATATAAGCTCTTATATCCCTTTACAAGTGGACACCAGAGAACAAATAATCAGTCCAAATTTAAGGTACTTGAGCTTTCACTGAGTATCTATGGAACTTTGTACATACACTTTACTATTCTATTTGCCTGTCAGCTTTGGTTACTAGTTTTGAAATTCCAATTTTTCATGCATACCTGCCTGCCTGGTGAAAACCATGTATTCTGAAATGCGGTGATATTGAACATTTCTGATAAACGGAAGGATGTTTCCACTTCTCAAGCTAAAAATACTGTTTAAAAACCCTCTTTGATTCTCTGGAAATGAAATGCATTGTTACAAAGCTGAAAACAGGGAGGATTTTCTAATGAAAAGTTTCTATTTATCTTTTTTTTTAGATAAATAGCTCTCACAGAATAGTGATGCAGATCCTTCTGACCACAATGCACTGCTGTAGATAACACTACCAAAAGGTAAATAAAGTAGTTAAATTGGCTTCACATTGAACATCTACAGCAGCAAATGCAACCTACACATTAATATAGCACTGAAAATAATCCAGACACCTCAAAGTAAAGAACTAACAGGGAACTTTTAATTTTGATACTTTAACTAATATTTGCTGATAATGCATGATGATGCATAGTCTCAAATTCATTCTTCAGTTTGCACCTTAGCATCTTTGGTTCTTCACATGTTAAAGAGATTTTGCCATCTTAAAAAAAAATAATGAAAAAAAAAATTAGCAGCTGAATCCAAACAGGATGTTAAATGCTGTCTTGGCTGACAAGGTCGCAACAGGATAGAGAATCTTTTGAGTTTGGTTTTGTTCAACTGGTATAAATCATTATGAGACTTTACTTTTATTTAGGATGTTTTGAAGTTTATCTATTTCTCTATATATAAACTGTAGATTGCATGCAGTGAACAGAAAAGTCAAACAACAGAGAAAAGTGATGGCTTACTATGCGAGTCATTAGTAAGACACCAGTCCACTGTGTTGGAAGCAGATGGCACATGAGCCACACTGCTGAAACACTCAATCACTTCTCTTCAGGAGATTCAACGTGCATATAATGGGACACAAGTCTGACTTGTAGAAAGGCTTCAGTACATTCTGATAGATGTCCTTATGTGCAGTTTGAGGTGCGATTGTCATTTCCTAGACACTTGAGAGGAAAGTCTGTTCTAATTTGCATGTTTGTGTGTGAGGGAGTGTGACAACAGGGATTAAGATGTGACTGTAAGTGAATCATCTAATCCTTGGCTTAGGAACAGCTGGTTGTACAGAAAGCTGAGGCGCAACGCCTGTCTGTTCCTGGAGGTGGCAAAGAGGAAGGTGGAGAGGCAGAGATGTTGAGAGAACAAAAAAGAGATGACAGTGAGAGAGAGAGAGAGGGATGTGAGAAAGAATTGGAGATGGAAGAGAAAGACGGCAGATAATGCTCAGGGAGGAATATAATGCAGAAAGAAAGGAACAGACAAACTGGAGACAGAAAAAGAACAGAAGAAAGATGCTAGATAGAATGAAGCATGTGAATGGCAGATGTTAAAGGGTCACTATGGTGCCGTGCAGAAAAGAAAACAAGGTTATCTGAAGAAATTAGGTTGAAGCAGGACATTTTGGAACCCCTTGATGCACAGTGGAAGTGAAATGATAGTTCTCTCTTTTTGTTGGACTGTGTGTGGGATCCAAAGGAAAATTAGTTACACAAAACATCCAAACCAACATGTATGCAAAGATTGCCAGAGATGTGAAGAGTCATGCTTCACAAGAGCCTGATCAAAGTTCGTTTCACAAAGATCAAAATAAACTAGTTTACATTCATTTTTTTCTTTTTTTTTAATGAAGGTGGAGAAACTTTGCATCTGTCTGCTTGTGATCTTACCCTTTGTTGTGACTCTTTATGTCCATCATTCACTTTCACATATATTTCCAGAGGCTGATTGGATGCTTCAGTTCAATGTGTTGTCTTCGATTCGCAGCTGATCTGGCTAACATTCACACATTTTTTCAGACTCAGCGGGCCACAATTGCAATTTACTGTTGGAATCTGTACTTACTTGCCTGTAAAACTTCTTCATACATTTGAATGGAATGCCTTCACCACTGACAAGAGCTGTATCTGAACTCGCAGTTCAACTAGCCATTCTGTGTGCAATGAAACACAGTGTGCAAGTGTCATTTATTCTTACAGGAGTTTGTCACACTCATGTTCAGTAGTTACAAACATATATTGCTCACCGCTCAGCAAAAACATTAGCAAGTTCAGTAAACGCATTTTAATGCTCTCATGCACAACACTGTATATTGCTTATAACAATAGCTGTTTAGGTTATTAACAGTGTTAAAAAGCACATTCACATATTGTTTTCAATCGTGCAAATAATAGCTGACCAGTCTTTGCTTAAAGTTTAAAAAATGTTTTTTAACCACTGGTACCTTTTTGCTGAGACTGTTGAAACTGCAAATTATTTGCTAGTCAGCACACTTTGTTTGCCGTGGGCAAGATTTGCTTCATCTGTGCCAGCAGCAACTCAGCTCCATTTGAGAGGTCAACAAGATGCACCAGTGGCATCTTTGTGTATATCTAAGTCATATTAGCTCTGCAGTTTTTATGCATGGCTACACTTCACTAAGAAATCTGTCAGTTTTGTAAGTTTACAAAGGGCAGACATGCACATGCATTGTTTTGGATACTGTATGTTCAAAGCATTCATCTAGTACTTATCTATTAAAAAAGTCAGGCCTGATGAATCAATGGATGACTTTTGTGCCTGCATATAAGAGTGAGGGATGGTGTAAGGACAGAAAGGGATGGGGAAAAGAAAGACGACTTACAAAATGCCAGCCAGAGATTAAAGATGAACAAACTGATGGAGCCAATTAGAACATCCCCCCTGTAACTAGAGCTCAATTTAACAGGCATAAGTTTCAGTGGCTCCACCGAGGGAAAAAGCCCCCCGAACCTTCTTTGAAGTTCCTCTCTCTGTGGGCGGTAATGTGGCATGGCACCCAGCCAAAGCCCACAAACACAAGGATTGAATAAAGCTCTCCCACTGTACCCTGATTGTGAGGATAAGGGAGATGGATGTGAAGCTACTCACAAATACATATTTTAACAATAACTGTCTCAGTCTTCAGTCTGCACGTTTGCTGCCTCTCTGTACTTAACTGTTTGTGCCTCTGCATATTTCCAGCTACCTATTTGGGTACATCTTACACAGTAAATGTCAGGAGTTGCAAGTATTTCAAAATTACATTCCAGATGATCTAGCTGTAAAATTTAAAGTTGTTTTGATGTGAACAAATACGCCCATCATAACCGCTTAAAAAGGATTATTTTTGCTAAGAACATAGTTTAGGCTAGCCTGGTATTTTCCTCTGAAACTCTCAAGTAAACACATCCACGTCATTAAAATACAGTCATGGGAACTTCTCTACCCTACAAAGTAGAAAGAGCAACAAAAGCACAGTCAGGATAGAGTGAACTGTTCTACCCATAGGACCTTTGTTTGGGTGACTAGAGTTCAAGACCCATGCAAAACCACAGGTTAAACTCAAAGTGGCCAAAAACTGTTTTCCAACCTAACCAACCACGTGTAAAATCTTTTTCTGAGGCCTAACACAGTAATTTTTCCCTAAACTTGAACCAAACTGCAACCCTTTAAAAACGTAAATCACGCATTTAGACAGGCTCTACACATCGGACACCAACACAGAAATGTACCTTGTGCATCTGTAAGACATGCCAAAGTATAAAGCTGCGACATTTGACGAGTAGGGGTGAGAACGCATTGTTGAGGCAGTGGTTGAAGAGGTTCACTTTTTTCCTCTATTTCATGCATAATCTTAGAGAAATCTCAAACATATCACAATGAAAGGTCATTCCGCATGACATTATTGCTTTTCTGACAAAACCTCAATCAACCAGGTAATCAATATCACGTCTTATTTTTAATCTCTGTGACCTTCAAGGAATATGAAAAACGGCAATGAAATCCACGTTACAAAGAGCAGGAACCATACACATTACATTATTATACTTGTATATGTCTATAGGGAACACATATATAAGAATGTACGAATTGTTCTTGTATGCTGCTACAAAGGCCTCACAAAAGCCATGAAGTAGCGATAGTTACCATAGTGATCCTTACAGCAGACGATGTCTCCCTGGTGTTTGCTAAGGAATACTGACAACTGGCATGTCACAGTACTACAGTAGGTATGCTCATGCAGCCTTTCACACACATGCATAACCATGTCTGTATTCATCTCCATATGTGCTTTATTCTATTTTTAACTAAAACCCAGAGATCATGGCTCCTTTCCTAACATTAGCTCGACTGCAAGATTGGGCCTAGCACAGATTGCAACTCACACGATCATACAAACTGCAGTTCACACAATCATGTTCAGGCTTCCACTTGAAACTCAACACACTGTTAGTGGCTCATTACATTAAGTCGATAGGAAGTTGAGTATCAGCACTGGACTAAAAGAAAGTGGGCCTAATTGCCAGTGATAGTTGGATGGAGAAGTAGCTTATCTCTGCCACCCACTCAATCTCTCTTGGTCTTCCTCCCCCTCCTGTCCAATTCTCTTCATTTCACTTGAACCTTCAGAGAAATGGGATTGGGAGCACAGACGGGTCTTGAAGTTAACTCCACAGACGATAAGCAATCATTCCTTTCCATCCCCCCTTTCCCTTTTTTCCATTCTCCATTCTGCTATGACTTGTTGAGAAACGACAAATGTTAATGAGAGACAAGCCATGAGATCACCAGTGTGGTAGTGATGCACACACACACTCACACCCATACACACGCATGCACACATCTTTTGGCGACACAAAAAGAAATTGACATGCACACCGGCGCCCACAAAACCACATTTATTACAATTCTGCCAAATTCTGCAAGCAATTTCAGAGCAGCTTTGTTGTTGCTTTTGGGTTTTCTTGATCATGCTATTAAAGTATTCTATTGGCAGTTCAGCTGGCAGAACTATGGATTATTTTAGGCTTCAGCATGAAGCCCGCACAACACCAGAAACCACTGTAATTACAAGATCTGGTCGGGCCTTTGAATAGAAACGGCAACCAAAGCCTTGATCTGGTTAAAGACAAGGAGGAGAGGCGGGGTTCCTGGGGTTAAAATAGATCCGTCCACATGGAGTTGATTTGAGGTTTTCTATACGGTGAGTCCCAGAGTGGGCCTGCTCGGGTAATGAAGTCAGTTCAGGCCAATGGAAAAGACTATATCGCGTGCAGCTCTGTTGTGGAAAACAGCACTTACTTGCCCACAATATTAAATCCATCACTACATAAAAAATCAAACAAAAAAAAGTGCCGGGTAAAGGACTACACCGTGTTGTGACCTCAAATGGATGTTTTGGATTTTCACTCTTTCCTTTGAAATGAAAAGTTAAGAAACTAATAAGATGCAGCCTGGAGTTCTTGAGTCAGTTCAGTCTTTTCACATTACATTAACTAATGCAGCAGAGAGACAATTAATTAGTGTCTGTGCATATTACTCTGCAATGCACATGCAATACATGAATACATTTCCCCAGAGCACCAGGCACTGGTTTCATAAAGGTACTGTAGACTGTGATGTTGTGTGGGCCAGTTTTCATCTTGGATAGTAGAAACCTAGTCCAGCAATTCCACAAAAACTTTTTCTATTATTCACAGTGAAAGGTCAGCATCCCAGTCACTGCTTAAGTTAGGTTTGCACATGAATCAATTGGTCGATTTCATTGTCAATCAACATATCTGCAGCCCTGGTTTTTATGAGTATCAGAGCCTTAAAGCTAGGAGAAACTCATTAAACAGCAACCTCTGGCAGTTTTGTATTGATGCTGTGATATGAGAGCAGATATCATCTTAGATTTTAAATATTGTTATATTGTCATATGGTAAAAGTTTTGGCCTTTTCTGCCTTTAAAGGAACCATGACAGTAAAATGAGTAAAAGTTACATATTAAACTTTACCCACTTTGTCATTATAGTGACATTAGTGATGACTGTTGGTTAAAAATCTAATTGTGTCGATTTTTTGTCATATCAATATATTGCCCAGTCCTAGCTCACAGTTGTTGTTGCTTTCAACAAAAACCTAATCAATGTCACTGTTTATTTACTTATATGTTTTTATTTTTACTGTTCTGCAGTGAGCTGTCAAATTAGACATCTGATAAATTTTATTTTGTAAGTTTTGCTTCAAGTTGAACGTCTATTTTACATATTATCCAACATGAACTCCAATGCAGGTATTTTATCTTATTTTTCAAATAGCCCTTATTGAACTGATAATGAAAACATGCAAAATATTAATATTTGAGGCTAATGAGTCGCTAAATGTAATTTTTGGCCCGGGACCAAAAAGTGAAAAAAACAAACAAAAAAGATTTCCTTTTAAGGCTAAACAGTTGGCCACCAGAGCTCGGGGCAAACTAAGAAGTAAGACCCCATTTCACCTGCCCTTAGGAAACTATCCTGAACCTGACTGACAAGTATGTTGAGGTGAGCCCTGAGCTCTGCCACATTAAGAAGCTTCAGCATCTCAGTCTTCCTACAGCTGCACTGTGTCAAGATTTGCATTCCTACACTCAAATATCCTCGTAACTGCTGACTTCTTACAGGAGGAAAATATTTTCTTCCAGAGAGAACAAAGCCGCGTGGTTTGACGTGGTGGCAAGGTTGCAACATAGTTGCAGCATGTTTTTTTGGTTCAAAAGCAAGTCTCAATTTACCCAGAACATGATACCAAAAATTATTCTTAACTAAGATAGTCAAGAATTACACAGCTTTGTGCAACAGATGAATTCGGACAGTTTATCTACAGTCTCACTTTTGATTAGATTAATGCATGGCCAAAGTCCATCTCTGTGAAACTGATCCAAGGTCAGCCATGTTCAGAACCATAATAACAATCAGGAATTTACCATTTTGGTCAAAGATGAGACCAAAATCACATGCAGGTGTTTTAAATGTAAGAACTTCAACTAAGTACATCATTAAACCAGTAAGCTTCCTGTCTACATCATCAGTTCATTTATGAACTCACTGAAATTTATCTGGTGTTATTGTTAACTAAAACCACCGAGCAGAGGTGTTGCAGCTGCCACACATACTGCAGTGGCAGCCAATACATAGTCAGGACCCTTATGATCTTCAATAAAGTGGCCTTTAGATATTAAAACTCTGAAAATCTCTTTAGAAACTTGCAAATCCGATGGGAGCTTGTGAGTTTAGTGAAGGCGTGATGACAGATTGAATAGGAGCGATTGAGGGACTGGACGGTTTTTACAGTTTCTCCTTCTTCCTGAAAAGCAGAGAATGTGCTACACTGTACAGTTTATTACATCCTGAACTGTCTCTTGTGCTCCCAGTCTACCATTATTCAATGAAGCACTTTCTTCTTTCCTATTGTGTAGTCATATACCCCTTGGTATCCCTAAAAAGAAGTTCTGCCTATGATTTATAAGCTCCATGATGCAGTGCTACAGACAGAAAGGTCATACAGCTTGATAGAAGTGGAGCAGCACTGCATAAAGTATCCCAATAGTCCAGCCTGACACGGCCATGAAAAATATGACTTAATTGATATTTTGTGCACTTAAACTTATCTGAAATCATGTTGCCAGAGCTGCTAAACACAATACTTAGATGTACCTTGCAGGTGTATCATCCAAAAGTAAAGTCTCTGTCTAAGAAACTGAGCTGGCACATTCAAGACAACTACGATAGTCCCAATATGATGTCTGCCACTCTTTAGATGATGTATTCTCTTACTTTTCCTTTGCTGACCCTGGTTGATTACTTATTTCACAGAAGCATATCCCCTGTCATACTCCACTCGTCTGTCCCTGCATCCAGTTTCCTCTTTAAGAGGAGTAATCAGTAGTACCACGATGTGCTGGTAGAAAAAAGCCTCCGATCTGGATTGGAGGAAGAAAACTGAAGGAAGGAAACTGAGGAGACAGAGTACAATACTGGTAAAGTGCGCACTCATGAGAGGCAAAGAGAGCACTAATGAGGAGAGTGGTACTGGTGCCGTGCAGGCTAGTTGCAAGAGAACTCAGTATTATGGGGGCAAGCAGGGAGGGAGAGTGGTGGAAGTAGGTGGAGGAGGGTGGCGTCCACCAGGCTTTCCCCCCCCCCGCTTTTCTATTCAGTTCAGTAGACACAAGACCAGATGGTATCCTCATCGGAGAAATCATAAAGCAAAATGAGAATTAGAAGCAGTCTGGCAGAGTGTGGTGTCCCATCAGACATCGGCTGCACACTCATTTGGTTTTATTTCATTTAACACAAAAAATGACAGAAATTAAATGCTTAAGGACGTTTTTCTCAAGGTCAGTTTCTACAAGATAAAATAGAAATTAAGGTATTTTTTTTTTAATCAGCCACTGATCCTAACCTCAATCTAGTGACAGCATCTGGAGCAAGTACAGTGCTTCCAAAGGCCAACAGGGTGGAGAACAGTCTTTCTGTAGTGCAAAAAACAGCCTTGAGGGGTAAAATGATATGAACAGAAAACAAGCTGCAGATTACATTATAGCTTTTATGTAGCAGTTTCTTTAAAACGCTGAAATTGCATACTGGTAGCTCTGCAGCGATATGTTGGGCAAGATAACAGCAAAACTACAAACTGGATGCCTTGGAGCTCGACCTTAGTTTGTGGTTCAGTTAATTATGGTGGCAGTGTACAGCAGTTAGAAAGAGACAGATACATTCTGCGCTGAAGCTCGACTAAAAGCCAAGTGATGCAGCGCGGTGGCTCTGATGTGTAATGGGGCTGAAGCGGCAGAACTAGAGATCAGGACACGGTCCTGTGGGTAGATGATTGTTTCTGTGGACCGCGTCCTCAGATGTATAGCATTGGCGAACAAAACTTGGCACGCAAGATGGGGGAACCCTCTCAAACCCTAAACAAGCAATTATCCACCTGCTCTCAACAGCTGAGAGCAATTTCATCAATGCAGGAGAAGTCTTATTTAAAAGTAAAAGA
>JAPZDT010000011.1:7199072-7213847 GCA_029814675.1 Acanthurus coeruleus | reverse complement strand
AAACTGTTTTGTGTGTGTGTGTGTGGGGGGGGAGGTTTCTGTGATTGTTTTGTAGAGCTACCAAAACAAATTAGTTTCTAAGCGGTGCTGAAGAACAAGTGGCTAATAGAGCGCTGAGGGCGTCTCCAGCTGTGACGAATGACTTCAACTTCTTCCTGCACTTTTGTCAAGAATATTTTCTAATGCTTTGTCCGGCCTTGTGTCCAACCTACGATAGATTTTCTCTCAGCATTTCCAGACTTTTCCTCACAGGCATAAATACTCTGACTCCTGTCGATCCATGCTTGCTGTCTTGAGTGTGTTTGGATATTAATGACTGTGTGTTGGGTATGTATGCATGCATGAATGTGGTTTCCCAAGCATGTGCATCTGTGCACAAACACTCTTCTATCCTTTCAGCCAGACGCTGTGTGTGATGGATTGTGACCCAGTGGTGAATTCCTGATAAAAGTAAACCATGTCAGTGTTTCCACTGTCGCTCGAGACTGGGGCTCCTATTTCAAAAGGCACTTTGTCAGATACCGTGCGGCTGGGAGAGAAGATAAAAATCATCTTTATAACTTCACCGTGAGCAGAGTATTGGAATTGAAGCAGCAGAGGGAGGAAATAAAGGAGAGAGAAGCGTTGTCAATCACGCCGCTTCCGTCGGTGTCAGCGGGTATCGAGTAACTTAGCTCACACCCTGACGGCGGCTGGAGCAGACGGGAGAACTCGTCTCAGTTTCTGTCTCTGAAGTCGACTGACCAAAACATGTCTTTCTCTTTCTACAGGCCTTCTAATGTCCCTGTTTCTCTTTTTCCTTGGCCATCGTCTCTCTCTACTGTGTTTGACTACTTCTAAAAAGTGTGCTTCTGCTCTCTTGCATGAACATATCGCCCGACAGACATACAAAGGTTCACTATAATGTATAAGAAAGGAACCATAGCTTACAAAAGACATTTTATTAATCTTAGGTAACTAATAAGATTAAAAATTTGCAGTTATTTTGTTAAGAGTAATCGCCTAATTATTCCTCAGTTAAAAGATTGATTATTAAATCAAGTAGCAAAGAAAAAAAATTTTAAAAAAGGCTTCCATAAGTTACATTATATGCAGCCTAATACAAAAAAGTCAGGAGGCCATGTGATACCAGTGCAAAGTGTTCCTGAGTCCATGTGCTAATATTCTTTATACAATCCTGTGTTTCACTGAGTGGTGAACCTCCTCCCTTCCTTTCTTGTGAATGAATGAACCTTTTAAGGACGCTCCTTTCATGTGTAATCATGATACTATTATTTGTTACCAGTGAACATGTGAAGTAATCCAGACAGGCATTTTTGAGCATAATTTTCCCAGTTTTTCCTTGCTTCTGTCCCAACTTGTAACTAAGTAACTAAGTAAGCATATTTATCAGAAATCAATTAAGATGATGAGGAAAAAACAACAATTTTATTGTCTTTATGCTGTTTCCATTGTATATGTGCCTAAAAGAATTGGCAAATTATCAAACTGGTTTGTTTTAAATTAAATTTTTTCAAATTTGGTAGTAAATTTTTAGTCCAAAGTAGATTCCATAATTCAAAAATATTTGGTGTATAATACAAAAAAAAAAAAGAAAAGTGGCATTTTTTGATATTTTATAAAGTAAAACTAGTAAATGTTGTTATATTTGATTTTGACTTAAAAGTTCATACATTTTTTAAAACAAAAATTTGTTCATTGAAATAATTAATAATTACACTACAAAAGTCATTCCCTGTTTTTGTAAAAGTCTACACTAAAACTGCCCTACAAGAAAAATTCCTGTCGCTAAATCAGTAAGCAAGAGGACATAGAGCCAAAGTTGATGATGACAGCAGTGCGTTTGTCTCAATTAACTCACAGCTGAAATGGACCCGTTTTAAACTGATTTTATATTTTAGATGGCAACATATTGAACCCATAGTTAGCTGCCATCATGAGCTGCTCTCAATTCTTTTAAAACACTCAAAAACAAAGCAGGGAATTTAAAATGAAAACTTGTTCAGGGATGAATTTATCTCTGGAATTTTGTTAAAAAAGGAAAATTTTGTTAAAAAATCAGTGTAACCCGCTGTGAAGTCACGTTACAAACAATTAAGTGACTGTGTAATTGATAAAAACAATCTAAAGTTGACTTAAGTGCAGATTCCAACTTCCTATATGTGTATCTGGCAAATCTGTTGACCAATCAGCAGTGGACATTTACAAAAAGGGAAAAAAAACAAGCAGCCATGCAGCCGAGTCTGTGCTGCAAACACAGAGTTTGCACATGTGCTGCAACAGTAGCTGCAGTATTTTCTTAGTAAAAACTGAGGTAACAGTGTCAGGCTACTGTAAAAATGTTTAAAAAAAAGCATGCAGAGCCTGGAGGAATGACACACAGCCGCTCTTGTTTTCCTTTGGTAAGCCACCATGGTGTAAACAGGATAGTGCAGTGTAAGGTGTCATTTATCAGGGGAGTCCCACATTATTGCTAACTGCTTTGATGTGGTGTGTTTCAGGTTTTAGACATGGAGACTGAAAGTAGAATATGTTCTTTAATGTTTTGTCAGCACTTTTGGACATTCTTTTGTTTTGGCAAGCCGTTGTATACATATTACTTATTTGGGATTATTTGTCAGGTGACCTATCCTATTTGAAAAGTTCTTTAGAGTTGAAGAAAACCCTTTATAATCCCAAAATGTCTTGTTGGAATAAAAAGTCTTAGTCTTAGTTGCAGCTGTAAACAGTGAGCAGTCTCTTCTTCCTACTTTTTCTGTTTTTCTTCTGTTTCTCACCCTCATTCTTTACCTTTCTTTGACATTGTGTCAAACTGTCTTTCTCTTATCTCACTTTCTCTCCCTCTTTTTCTTCCCTGAGCACCGTCCCTTCACAGACACACACACACACAATTACCCAACTGTCTATCCTTCTCTCTCAAGTCTGCCTCTGAGGTCAGAGTCTGGCTTTTATATCCTCCAGCAACACAGCCGAGCTTCACCGTGGCTGTAACTCCAGCTCTGTCTGCAACTCTAGACCAAGCGTTCCTAAGGTCACCCGGCCGCCCCCTCGCAGTGATAACAGGATGACCGTAAACAACCTGGTCACACGCTCAGACACACGTTTCACAATCCGTCATACGCTGTGGGACTCACAATCATCGCCATCGCACGTTAAGGACGTCAGCTACACATCACAGATAACCAAACCTGCTGGGATGCCGTGTAAGGCCAGGCTTTGGCGTGACTGTGAGGTGAATTGGACAGATCCTGATATAAATACTGCAGGATCAGATGTTTTTCTTTTGATGATCAGTTTATCTTGGGAAACAAAGCCTTTTGTCTTGCTTCAGCCAGGAGAAGCTAGGGGGAAAGCGTCGGCCGCTCTGCTGGCGGGGTTCATGTCATTATCGATGTAGATCTGTGCTGGCTGTACAGAGCGGGACCGAGGCGTTTGAAGCAAAGGGGCTTTACAGGGAGACAGTCATCTCTCTCACACAGGGAGAGCCAGACTATCAACTGTCTCCTCTGAAAATTGGATTTCTATCCCCTAAGATTAAGATCAGGCTTTCCCCGCTCCACTGGGGCTCTATTAGAAAAACATGCCGCCCTCTGAGGCCATGAGAAGCTCGCAGCGCAGACCGCGTCGTCATCTTGGTGACCTTTGACCTTTTAGGACCAGCCGCAACACTGATCCCACACCGGGGCGGCTTTCCTCCGGGTGTTTGTCTGACTGCACGACAGGCATGGCCTCGGCCAACTGCAGGTGTCATCCATTTGACGTGGCTCCACCCCCTCCTCCCCCCACCCCGCCTGAGGGGAATGACGATCACCACGGAGCGAGACAAAGAGGTGTCTGTCTTAACTGAGACAAACAGACATAAACCCCCAGCCCCCCCACTTCACTGTGTCATTTACATGACCACACAACAGATTCTTGAACCATCCATGTACAGTACAACACCGGTGTTCACTATCAGCCATTGTTAAGGCTTTGTTAGAGCAAGACACGGTCATGCTATCTGACACTGATACCAGCAGCTAATGAAACACAGTTTACAGCAACCAGCATTTCTGGATGTAGATGATCCTGCTGAGAAAAGACAAGGATCAATCTGAAAAAATGTCTTGACATGAATATCAGGTCTCCAAGAAAGACTCATTAAAGTCTTAGACTGAAAGAATGATGATATACTGCAAAGATTTAGTTTAGATGTAGAAAAAAATACTTTCCCTTGACAGTCCAAGCTCAAGAAGTCACTGTCCTGTTTTTTGTTAAGATAACGTGTACTGACTGAAAGTTAGATCATCTCAGGACATGCAAGAACAACATGAGTTGAACAAATACAGTTTCACGAAACATGTCCTCACAGACACGAAACTTGATATAAACTTGAAATATTTTTGTAATAACACTGATATGGTCAAATTTAATGCCGTAAATAAACAAAGTACATGGCAGATGGCCATCAATTTTCATATCAAGGTGTGTCGAAGTCCTACTTCAATCCTGTTCTGAAGTTAGTGGGAACTAAAACAGAGCTAAAATAAAAGAGAAAATTGGACTTGCATCCATTAATGGGGCTTAACAGGGCTATAAATCACAGCTATTTTGCTTGATGTCGTCTGGATGTGCAAATTCTCCTCTAAGTAATATAATGGTAATATGTCAACATTGTGTTTTTAGCTTCAGCTCAAGCGGCCAAAAAGCTTGTCAGTGCTGCTGTAAATCACTTTTACAGTGTGTTATTTACAATTTAAATAACAAAGCATACTTAATTAGCCACTACTTCTGACTTCTTCTCTACTGCAACAAGCACAGAGATTCATGTGTACTGTAGTATTGCAGTATTCAGGGCCATTCATCACCAGGCAGGTGATTCAAGTGTAAACACACAGATTACAGTTTGAATTAAAACATACTGATCTACATGATTCCAGACTACACAGCTCTGCACAGTGTGTGGACAAATAAAGGTCATCTGGGAAATGTTGTGACTATGAGGCTTTGGTATTTTCCCGGAAGGTGTGTCTGCCTTTTGTTATTTCATCCTCTGCTCAGATCTTGTGTTTCTCCGAGGTGAAATAAGTGTCTTCAGTGAACAAGGATCTGATGGATGAGTCACGAATCTGAGTCAATGAGAGTTAATCCATATGGCCCGAAACTGCTCCAAGCCATATGGAGTGTCTTTCCTTCTCTCTCTCTCTTTGGATAATAAATCATCCTCAAAGTCTACAAGAACATTGTCTCTACCCAGTTTCACATCAGCCGGAGCCAGCTGAACGAATGAAGCAGGATTAGGCAATTTATGATTTTTCTTGTTGACATCCAAGGAATTGCAACAACATCAACAAATCTCTGGCGTGGTAAACCGCACTTTCCCCAAACAATACAGTCACATTAATGCAACACAGTTGAGTAGACGAGCCAACAGACACAGGAATCCAACAGAAACGTTTAGTGCAGGGCAATACATCAAAACACTGCGGCGAAAATACATATAACACGCATGAGGACGAGCTCGATGATGTTGTAATCCCAGATGCTCGCCTGTAGCACGTCCAAGATCAGTAAGGTAACAGAAAAGTGTTGAAAGACATGAGGAGAGCAAGTTCTCAAGTGACTGATGTTTTTACCTAATTACTCAACTGTAAAAAATCTTCCTTGTGTCCTTAAACTTCACTGTTCTCTGTTAAAAACTCTACAGACTTCTGTATAAACAAAGTTGTATAGTTTTCAAAGATAGATCACGTGTCACGCTGGAATTTATAGGTTTATTGGGCCTTAAACTTAAGTTTATTTATTCAACTATCACTCGAGAGAAAGATAGTTGACTGAGTCTCAGTCCCAGGTCATTAAATACTGAAGACCTGGCAATGAGACTCGATAATCAGCTGCTGTACCTCAGTCGACAACCTTTTCCAGAACCCCTCACTCCACCTTTACGGAGGGAAATCTGCGTTAAGTAGGTGACCAGCCAACAGAAATCAAATGCTGCAACATCCTCTGAGAGCATTTAGATGAGCCAAACTATAACACCGCTAAGGATGAAAAGCTGCACAAACTCTGTCTGGGAAAAAAACATCTACGCTGTCACCAGTCACCTTGAATTTGTTATCTTATCTATGTATTTGTTGCACTATGCACTTGTTATTTTCCCTTTTAACTAAGAAGTTCCTCTGCTCAATGCCAGTTAAACACCAAGAATCCACCATGGAGCGCAGTGTATCTCATTTAGTCCCTGTCTTCTGCCCCTGCAGGGCACTGACTTCACTTATGAAAACATGACTTCCCAGCTGTTTGTTTTCCTGTGTCTTCTCACGAGGAGGAGAAAGCTGAGCTCAGCCAGTCAGCAACAAAAGGACACTCTGACGAGACCTCGACAGTAGAGATGTTTTGCTCCCCCTGGCTCGTGTTTTGGCTTGGCCCTCATTCCAAGGACTTGCAAAACTCAACATTTCTGCTGTCAGTTTGCTAAATTCCAAGATGAATTTTATATTAATCCTGTGATGGAACTCCCAGTTAAAGCTGAGTTTAATTTAAAAGATACTTTTGGGTGCCTTACAGTTTAAGATATATGATTTTTAATATCCTCACAAAGACCCCTTTTTGTTTTTTTTGGTTTTTGACTAATGACATCTAACTTGTTAAATGATAAATGTTGTTTAAACACAAGCAGACTTACAGGAATTTGGCGAAATACTGATTTAAATTTGTATTCATCTGATTGAAACAAAAAGAAAAAAATACAATCTGACCAAATATAAATGACCAACCTCTGGTACTTGACAGCTTTTGGAACAGACACATTTCTGTCTATCAAAAGAGCAATCGTTTCTGTAAACAATGCAGGGAGGTAAGTGCATACTCACAGATATAATAATACTCTCTGCCAGGACGAAACTCGAAGCCCAGGGAGAAGGGAGTAAAGAGCTGGAACTTCTCAGAGAACTTCAGCGGTCCGTTCGGCGACAGAGGCCTGTTGCACTCCCAGCGTTTGAAGCCTTTGGCCGTGTGGTCACAGGAGCTGTAGCCGTCGTAGTTCACCATGTAGAGGATGTAGCGCTCGGCACGCTCGTCAGAGACTGGGCCAACATAGTGCGGACAGTAGACGTCAAGGTAGTCATTGATGCAGACGTCGATGTTGTAATCACCCCGGTAAAACCTGGAGGAGAGAGAGTGAGAAAAAGGGAAATGTTAAATATATCACTGAAGGTTTTACCAAATAAACTCTAAACAAAAAATATATATTAAGTTGCTAGTCTAAAGTCAAGTCTTCAGGGCATGTGAAGTAAGTCAAGTCTGAAGTCCAGTGATTGAGAAGAGTATTTGACCACTGGTAGTGCTGTGGACCGATGGTTCTTTATTTGTTTAGCACACAAGCAGTTGACAAGAGGAAGTAATGCATCAAAGTGCAGGGAGGAAAAAGACTGCAAGAACAGCTGAATGTAAGGGAGGCGAAATGCAGGTCGCTGAATGATCCAAAAATCTTCTGTGGAAACGTTTTGAAAACAGAAATGCATTCAAACTTTGCTGGACCTAAACGATATACACAGTGCATTTAGATGAATGCATTAAAATACATTCTGAAAAATGCATTGTGTAGGAAAATAAAGAGGGCACCTTTAAGTCTACAGCTCTTAAAGGCACATGAATACAATCACATTTGCATTCAGACCAAAGATGCATGTAGCCACTTATTCCAACATGACTGAATTCAACTGTGTTTATGATCCACACTGAGGACAATTTTTTGTATGTCAGCAACAAAACTAACATGATTAATCTATAAAACCTGTGGTGATTCATCTACATGTTAGCATGCAAGAATAATTCCCACAAAAGTCTCATTTGAGATCATGTGAAAACTGATTTTGACCTTTATTTTCCCAATGAAATGTGCTGATCATGCACGCTCTCTCTGCAGCGGAGCTTTACTCATGGGTACATTGGTACCAGCTGTTGGACTGAAAAGATAGCTACACATTGATTTGTTTGGGGAGTCTCTCCCATCATGCTCAGCTGTGTGTTCTCCATACTGTAATGAGTACCTCAACACCTGCTATGAGAGATCAGGGATGATGGAGGCTTTACAGTGAAGGACACATCCATCCTCTGGTTTTGTCTCCAGGATGTCATCATGTCAGTCTAGATCATCCCGAGCCTCTTCTGAGTCTCACCCGAATCCCTCTGCAACACACTCGCCTCAGCAGAAACCTCTTACGACACACTCTAGTCAGTTCTAAGCCATATATCAATGTTGGTGCTCAGCAGCGATGACTTATGCTGGTGCTGAAATTAAAGTCCCCTTGCGATACAGGGCTAATCCCCTGGTTAGCATGTGCCTTTAGCAGCTTTAAGAGGATCCCTCTGTAGAATGAGATTTTCATTAGCCCAATATGACAGCTTGATGTAGGAGCCCCTTGTGGAATCTCCAAGTCTGGGAAATGGGGCCTTTTCTCAAGCCTCGCCTTAAAAACTGCCCCCGAGATTTTTTTTTTCACCTGCTGTTGACTGAAAAACGTGTAGACAGGAGAGAGGGAAAAAAAAGGGGTAGCTGCAAGATATGCCAGGTATTCATTGTTGAGGAGAGTGATTGGAAACATATATTCCCATAGGCGCTGTATAAGGTTGCATTTGTGAGGCTTTAAGCAGAGACAGATTAGGCTTTGGACAGCCGGCTGGTTGTGTCTCTATAGCTGCTAATGGCCCACGGTTCAGTATCACTGACACACGGCTGATGTCTTCAATACGCCACCTCTGTTCCCTGACACAGTGAGGGCTGCTTGGGGGTGGGGGGCGGCAGGCCAGAGACCGTGCCGAAGCATGCAGCACAATAATGCTCTGATCCGGCGAATTTGCTGGAGCAGCAGCAGTAGGGGGGGTTACCCTGATGTTTTGCTGGGCCCTGCTGCCCATACATCAGATATTACACCCACGCCTACACCTTCCAGAGAGAAGGGAGTAGCAGTCAGCTGATCTGAGGCCAGGTGAGAGAGGGAGGGAGAACTGAGCTGCAGCTGTTGCCGCTGACGCGAACATGCTGGGGCTTCGGCAGGCGTGAGCAGCATAAAGGGAGGTGTGTGCTGGCCGAGGCCTGCTGGGGGTATCAGGTTGTCGTTACACAGATTGTAAATGTGCTGCAGGATTAGTGACCGTCCTACTGGGTTTGCAGGGGCCACAAATGAGCAGATGTGTGTGTGTGTGTGTGTGTATGTGTGTGTGTGTGTACATGATAGCGGAGTGTGCGGGTGTCTCATGGCATCAGCAGCCATATTCTAATCTTTTTCTCTCTCTAATTATAGTCTGGTCAAACGTGAAACTAAAGCCCTTTGTTTTCTCTCACAGCTTTTTCTTTTTTTCTTCCCCCTTCAGCTCCAGCTGAGCGCTTTGGCTCCAGGCAGGCACAGCATGGCCTCCCTTTGCCTGAGTTTCAGAGCTGCCCGCTGATATTATGACTACCAGCGGCCAGCCGGCTCCACGGTATCATGTCCTCAGCCAGAGGCACTGTGGGATAGCCTGCTTTGTCCTTCTGTGTCTTTACAAAGCCTTAAATGTTGGTTTCAACTTTGCGAGTGTCGGCGGCTGTCAATCAAGCCTGACCCAGGAGTTACAGCCAAGATTAGCCGGGATTAAGAAGAGTTTGTGACTAATGCCTTTTAAGAGATAGGTGGGAAAATGTTTGTGAAAGTGCTGATGACCCTGTTCAGAACTTGATGCTTGTATTCAGAAACCTCCTGATTGTGTCTGTCAGGAGGGGAAAGACACAATCTGACATTAACAAAAACCTCACAATTCGTCTCCAGTGACTACTTGTGAGTGGATTTCCACTCTGTACTCAACACAAATCAATACAACACACTCATCAGCACAGAATGCTTCAGTGTTTGCTTTTATTTTGTTGATCTTTCAAGGATAAAGTAATGAATCAGTTTGTTAAAAGTGCTGATACACTTGTTTAATTATTTGCATTACGCAAGATTCACATTATTTTTACGACTTCCTCTTGCTGAAACAATTAACACATGTAACGCAGCTGTGATTTCACCCGTAAAATAACTGCCTCACAGCATGACCTTTAACATGTTTTTGTGCAATAGTCTTTTGACTTGCTCTTGCAACAATATAAATCACAGTTTGATGGTAAACACATGACGCTTGGTCAGTAAAACAATGTGACAGTCTGACGACAGGATAGTCAAAAAAATGAACTTTAGGCATTAAGACAGCACAGAGCCACCGCTCACGACATGGCCAAACATTTTCGGCACAGCTATTGCTTAAAAGCTGCATTTAAACTTTATCTAGGTCATGTTGGAAAGGCAGTCTGAACGCGGTCCAAACCTCCCTGCCACAAAATATTATGCCATGGGATGCATCCCATTGCTCCCGCTTAGCAACAGGCCCGGAGACAAACATGCATCAGTGTTTGCCTGCAAACAAAGTTAAGGTCATCACTTTCTCATTCTTGCCCTTTAGAGAGATGCTGTGCACAACTTAAATCTAAAATATGGCCTGTAGGTGTTTATCACAAAAGATGATGAAATGCAGAGTCAGAGCTGTATGAGCACCAACAGATGATCCAGATGTTTGCCAGATGGAGGCTATAAGAAGGGTTTTTGAGTGGCAAAAATGAAATATTGATAAAACACAGAGCCACGAAAACGCAGCCTGAGTCAAGATGTAGTCGACTAGATGACATTTAATCTCTCAATGTCTTCTGCTTTCTTCTTTGAGGAGGCTGACCGAGAATTTCTCCCACTGATTTCCACTCTGATCTTAACTGTCTCTGCTCTGAGACTGTGTGAGAATCTGTCATCCCCATCCCCAACTTGGGCAGGACTGAAGTGTGGGAAACCCTCAATCTTTTACCCAGCTATAAACCTTAAGCAGTATTTGCAATTTTCAGCATCAGGGTTTCTTCCTTTTCATTACCAGTAAGATTTATTCAACTGTTTTTCTAAATGGCTTTGTTGTTATAGGCTATTTAGTGAGTCATTAAGCCTTCACAGGGCTGATCGAGGTAATTTCAACAGTTCTGTTTTGCTTCAGGCATCGTTCTGAGCAGCGGGGTGCGATGAAGGCTGATCGAGGGTTCGGGGGTTTCGATAGCAGGAGGCAGAGAGGGCAATCCAGTGTTTAAATGGGAAGCTAGCTTTGTCCAAGAAGCTGGTTGTGCGCTGGGCGCATGCACAGGTGAGGGTAAGTATCGAACACAGTTCCATTTTTACAAAAGTAAAACTCTTACACATCCAAACTTCTCAGTTGGTAAAGGGACTTTGATCACATCTGTGGATGGCAGGTTGATTATGGCTGCAGCCTGTGGTCTCCTGCTGCGGTTGACAAATTTAAAAAAAGACATGATTGACTCTCAGAGATAAAGAAAAAGTTCAAATTAATTCTGAATAGAGAATAGAGAAATAACTAGTCATTATTAAAAATTAAGGGAAGCCTTTGAATCATTTCCACATTTCTACTGCAGTAGTCAGTTTATGGAGAGCAGTGGGATCCCAGCATAACCTATGCCTGTCTCCTAACAATAGACAGCCTACTGGCAATGGGTAAAGGGATATCCTGTATAGAGACGAATCACGCCCAACACACACACACACACACACACACACACACACACACAAATGCATAGTGAAGGGAGGTCAAAGTAAATTCTGCTGCCTCCAACACATTGTAGAATAAATACGCTCACAGATTCTTTGTTACTGAGCTCAATCTACTTTCCCAACCAAAAAATGGTGCTGTATTGACACTAATATGAACCAGAGTTTTTGCTGTTTATGTCCCAAGTGTTGGGTTAATATATTTATTATGCTAACTTACCATCTGAATGCCCTTCCTGCACATTTGTAAGTGGCCTCAGACCATGTCTTCAATGTACCAATTTAGTAACAAGAACCATCACCTGAACATGATGCACTTTATAAACAAGTCATCAACCATGTTTTGGTGCATCATTCAGCTGCAGCATCTTTGATCTGTATTGCATATTTGATTTAAAGTTTCAGGTGTGTTATTCTTAAAATTTATCATAATTTTTACAGTCTCTGTAAATCCATGACAGTATGTCATCACTGTAATGTAATTTCATGCATTAAGGTTTCATGCATAAAATTTTAAGCACATGGCAGGGGATCAACAACTCTGTAAGGGCAAAAGTGTTTTGCTGTGTGCTGGTGTTTTCTAGCTGCTGAGAGGAGAACCAAAGTGAGTGGCAGGAAACATTAAAATGGATATTTAGTTTTATAGTACCCTACATGTAGCTCAAATCAAGTTCAGTGTCAAAAGCCTCTTTCAAACATGCACTGATGCCCCGAATTGTCTGGACATCTCCCAGAGGAGCTGCATGTGTCAAAGTACGAGTTTACCCAGCTCCCAGGTTAGCATAGAGTTAGTGTAATGTTAAAAAGTTAGTGAGCTCATGTGTGAATAGAGCAGGTCACAGTGAGTGGGCTTGTTGATGACGCTAATCGGAGTACAGCTGCTTGGTTAATTAACTGTGGAGGCTTTTTCCAGTCAAATGTGCAAAAATTTCAACTTAAGGATCATGTTTTTTCCAGTGCTACTCTGCTCTTGTATAATCATAAATTATAATTGAGTGATAATTAAAACAACTGTAAAGATAAAATTTAACTTTCCCATAACAAAAGCTTTGGACTGTGTACAGATTCAGTATGGCCTGATTGGCTCTACATAATCTATATGCATTCCAGCTACATGCCTTAAGGAATAGGTGGAAGGGAAGGGTCCTGGCTGGTGGAATAGTCATTGTTTTAGACCTATTCTTGGCTATACGTGTTATATATTCCTTGGGACAGTATGTAATAATGTGTGTGTTATTGTGCTTTTATATAACTTAACTTGATTCAGTGCCATTTGCACCAACTGCATTCTGAACCTCATGTTCATGCAAACTGCTGCTGCTGCACCAAGCGCTGGGGTTTCCCTGCTCATCATTTATGTGACTGTTGTTTTGTTTTTGTCTTTTTTTTTTTCTTTCCAGGTTTCAGGAGTTCTGTGTTGTGATGGTGGAGATGTTTGGAAGGTGGTTTTGAAAGGAATGAGTGCAGACGTTGGTTGTTGCTCTCCAGCTGCTCCCTCTTTATCCTCCCTTGGCCTTAGGGCACGATTATGAGCCGAACACACAGACCTGCTTAGTTACTGTCTGTTTGACCAGATGCAAACAAAATCAATACTTCAGTTTGATAATGTTGATGTTTGTGGGAGGAAGCTGGAGTTGGCTCTCCAGAGAACTGCTGCCAGTGTTTCTTTGGAGGTTTGATGGTTTCTAAATGTCTAGTTAATGGGATTGTTCTCACTCTGTCTTTTTTTTCTTCCTCTACCTTTCATGTGGTCTTTTTGGCACTTAATTTTTTTTTTAAATGCAGGTTTGATTGAACCCAGAATGCACTGAGAACACATTACTGTTCTATCCCTTTAACAGTGCTGTCTTGATACAAACCCTGGTTTAGAAAAACACAAGTGATAAACTAAGCTCACTTTTTGTTCTTAGTGAGAAAGGAAATTCCAATCATATTGGTCACTGGACACATTTTAGATGCAATTTGATTCTGGTTGTGAGCTGTAATCTATATTTGGCATCTTTACACATATTTGGACATGAGGTACTAGGTCTGAGCAAAACGAACATTTATCTTTATTCCACTGACTGTCTGCTCCTGTTTATCTTGTGTATTCTGTGACTATTCATTTGTCTCCTTCCAGTACTAAAGTCTTTTCTTGTTTCTGCCTGCAATTTTATGCCTTCTTCTCTCTCCATCTGTCTGTCCATCCATGTTTCCATCACTGTGTGTGTGGGTCATTTTGTTTTGGACACATGTCATGTTTTCAGAGGTTTGAGGGGTTCCGCAATGAGAAGACAATGCCTCCGAGTCTGGAGCCGTCCTGCAGCGGTGCAACAGACGAAGGAGCCTTAACTACAAACCACCTCAGGTTGGAACCAAACACACACAGCACCTTCGTTTCTTGTTGTTTTCAGGCATTTTGTAGAGTATGTCCACTTTAATCCAACTAAATTCATTTTTTTCACTATTTTGTCCCACTGTAGACACCAAGCCATATGTTTCCACTCTCAAAAATTTAGTCAAGCAAGTGTCCTGTGGATACATATGAAAACACAGGCCTCACGTTCTTAGTGTGGACAGCTTTTTGTTTTGCAAAAACACACGACGTGATCACTCCTTTTTTAATGTCAATTTAGCCAATTCCAAAATACAGAGGTTGTAAAGTTATCCGTATACTTCAGCTGAAGTGGCTGCCAGTCTTTGAGCACCTCCACTGACACCCACCTTGTGATTTGCAAGGTCCAAAAATTTCTAGAACTTTCTGAAAATGACAAATCAGTGTCTTCCCTGTTAACAATGACCTCAACCCTCCTTCAGTGGCCTTTCAGAAGTGGAATAAACACCTTTCTCTCAGACAGTGTAGTTTGTTTCAAGCTACTGACTCTTTAATTTACCTGTTTATGTGTTTACTTTGTCAGATGATTTGATCAGGAAAAGTTATTTGCAGGGGTAGATCTTTTGAAAAAAGATTATTTCAGATTTTTCAGATTAAGGGTCAGATTAAGTGCAGCCTTAACAAATCCTTCATTTAACTCAAACTTGGTCATGAGAATGTTTTAGGAGAGAGCTTTTGGCCTTTTTTGCTCTACCACAAACCACAGTTCAGCCAGAGTTCATCTGAGTACAACTGGACCAACACTTTGGTATAAAAACATATGAGTGGACATGTTAAAGTTCTAGCATGTTCTGACATTGTGGC
>JAPZDT010000011.1:6484815-6495074 GCA_029814675.1 Acanthurus coeruleus | reverse complement strand
ATCATTTATTAAATCCAAAACAAATTCAGAGATTAAAGAAAAAGTCACTATTTGCAGCCATTATATCCTTGAGTCTCTTTTAGACTTTGTCGGATTTTGTACCTTCAAAGGTAAAATATTGTCACGTTAGTGTTTGTCCCTTGCTGACGAGAGATAAGATGAGAATTTAGTGATAGACCATGAGCCTTGAAGATACTGACTGGAAGAGCTAATTACATTTTATTCATGTCTGTCACACAAATGAAGAATTGTGTTAGTTCTGGCAGACTGCTCAGGTCCCTTTTACATTAACTGCTTCATTCATGCTTCAGCATCAGTAACTCATTCACCGGGTGCTTGGCCACCAGCTGAGTAATAACGTCACTGCAGCCACAATAACCTGACCCTTATTACTTTTACTGCACTGATGCCTTTATGCCGTCGTCATTGCTGCAACTCCTCAACCATTTTTTTCAGCCCACAGTGAGTTTCAGAGTTAAAGCAGACATGATGTGTCTGCTGTCATCATATAGCAGCTTGCTTTCATCTAACATCAAATTCTAAAATGGAAAACAAAGATTAATTAGCTGTCGGAGAAAAAAGCCCTTTTTGATCATCTTGTCTGTTGACATAACAGACTTTTCTGCTCGATGCAGGCTTTTTTCTTTCATCCATGTCCCATCCAAAGTCTAAAACTGCAAAGCAGAGCATGTCCTCATCCCATGAAGCCTTTCTGCAACTATAATAACCCACGACAGGGCAGTGATAGCACACCGTTACTTTCAAAGTAATGGTCCTTCTTTTCGTCTTCATTTGTGTGAAATAAAGTAAAATAAAATTTATGGAATGGAAAAATCATGAACTAGAATCAATAAAGGATTTCATCATTTGGCCATAGCAACATAGTCACTTATAATTCAAGTGCCTCTTGAGTAGCCCCAGTTAAACCTGGAGCAGAGTCATCATGGCAAATACTAATTTGCTTATGCAAAGGGGTAATCTAGAGATTTATTGATGCATTTTTTATAAAGCTTGAACTTCAAAAAAGCAGATGATCCCCTATTACCAATGATGAAACTTAACAGCATTTTTCAGTAGATCATGCATGACTGCTGAATGCAACTCAACTTATGTTTAACTGTAAAGTATCAACCTAAATTAACAGCAACTCGCCCCCTCAGTGTTTTCAAACATAGGCATAATTTCCTCGAGAAGTCATTCCACAATTGACAGAGGAGAAAAAGTGCTTCTCGTGATGAGTAAAATCAGCTTCATGTGTAAAATCAACAGAGGGTTTTTTAAACACTAGTATCTGCAGCCATGGTTTGCATATTGCTCTCAAAGCACCACTTATAATGACCTCATACTGTATGTCTCTGAAGAAAACAGCACCGCCGACAAATGATGAGATTAAAGTCTGCAATTAAGCTGTATAGATATTTGTCAATTATGCAGGTTTCTTACAGCTTGAGATGAGTTAAACCTGTCTGCTCTTTACTTGCTTGTGTGCCTCCAAGTTCCTTGTTTACCAGCTAAGCAAACTATTTGCCCTCACATCCCTCAAGGCTGTTAAGGAAAGGTTAAAAGTGCAAAGCAAACCATTATTCAAATCATTTTCTTCTCTTTGTGGTTCTCGTCCATATATCTTTGACGACTCCTGGAAGGCTGGTATTTTGGAATTTTTAGTGTGACACCTGATATGTTTCTCTCTGTGCCATTCCTCGGGGCAGCAGAGTGTGACCACATGGCTCTCTGTAGACCAGTGATTTGTCTGGCACTGCTGTCGATGGGGATGAGTGTAAAGACAAAACGGGTCTCTAAAGGGCTGACAAGCTTGAATTCATTTATTAAAGTGCTTTAGAGGGGCAGGGTTTGATCTGCTTGAGCAATCCCATATCTTTGGAAAAAGTCCCAAGACAAACCAAGACATGTTCATAGAGGTTTAATCCAAAAGGTTCATGTTTTAGTGCTGCTATTGTAATCTTCAGGCACCCTGCTGCTCATGTAGATCACTTAAACATGAATGCTCTTTAGTTAAATTAACTTTTCTCTCTTCTATGTGACTCAAGTGCCTCTTCTCTGTTAGACTAATTATCTCAGGGCTTACGATCTAAGTCAGTTCCCAGGTTAGAGTGTAATCAGTATTCAACAATACCAGTCTTTGAATGGTGACTCACTTTCTCCAAATATGAACTTTAGTTATAATCCTCCGGAGGTGTCGTTAAAGTGCAGGATTAGTCAATAAAGCTCATGTCCTCTGTAGGCTGGACATGAAGAATGGTACTTTACCTGTTAACAACGAGAAAAAGAAATCAAGGCTCTCTTAAAACTTGCAATTAATGGCACTTTATGGCATCAGAAAAAGGGGAAAAAAGTCTATGAATAGGATGGAATTTGTAGCAGTCCTCTTTGAAAGCAATGGCCCTGTAAGTGGTTTTCCGCCTTTTCGGTAATGTCATCAGTGGTCTGTTCACAGGATGTTAAGGTTTTCCCTCAGTGCCGGCAGAGGGATGTTTGGTTTAGTTGCTACAGATGTTTGCTGCCTGGGTGCCCTAATCTTGACGCACTGCAGAACATACACTAAATGGTCAAAAATATAAGGACAACCTTGAAACCTGCTCAGATTGTTGAACATGTCATTCCAAAAGCATGAGCATTATTATGCTGCGATAACAGTCTCCACTCCTCTGGAAAGTCTCTTCACAAGTTTTTAAAACCTGGCTGCAGGGGCTTGCTACCATATTAACACAAGAGGCATTGGTGAGGTTCAATGACATTTGAGGAAAAGGCCTGATAATGCACAGTCGGTGCTTAACTTCATTCCAATATAGAGGTTAGATGTGAAGAAAGAGGAGGCTTTGTGCAGCCAAACCTATTCTTTTTTTAATAAACAGAAGCCCAGTCATGTTGAAACTGGAAAGTTTCCTCACCGAACTGCTGCAACAAAATAAAAAGTGTATGAAAATAAAACTGCATGTTGTGGCGCTGAACTTGCCGCTCATTTATGGCCTTTCCAAGGGTTTCATGTGAGGCTGCTACTAACATTAATTTAATAGCTGAAAGATGGAAATCTATGTTCTCGCTGCGATAAAAATAAAAAACTTAAATCAGTGTCTGACTGCACACACCCTCTTACTACATTTTTGCATGTGCATTTTACTAAAGCAAATGCTTCAAATGCTGTCTCGCTTATGCAGCAGTTGATCCTTAGAATGAAACAAAGATGCTTTAGCTTAAGCTCCTGGTTTAGCAAACATATACTAATTCAAGTACTGGCAATGCATTATTGCTGAAAATAATTAGATCACTCCCAGTAACAAAGATACAATTTTCTTTGTATAAATTACACATGGCATGACACATTTCATATAACTTTGTGCAGGTGAAACTAGGACCGGGGTCTCATAAAATGAATGAAATTTTATAGCACAGCATTATCTGTGTTTGTTTGGGCTGATGTCAAACATCTGCATTTTGTTCAGATGTAATACAGCTTCTTAGCAGCTTCAGCTGTGTTTTGTCCTGGACTGTCTCACTACAGAGGAGGTGAACATTCTGCAGGAGCTGTCTTTTCAGCTGCTGAACAGCAGTAACGCCTCTATGACGATGGATGACAACAGGTGTCCGGTCCTGCAGGTGGGACAGTACTCCACCCTGGCTCTTTCTCTTCCACAGCTCCTCACTGATGGGTACGCTTTCATCTACATCTCTATATGCAAGCTTTTATTAATCATTTCTTAATAGTGTATTTAAATGTAAAAGCTGCTAGTTGGTTTCTTCGACCACTGGCTGTGTTTTTTTAAAAAGTGTATCCCTTGTCAGTCATTTCTTGCACATGGTTATATCTTATGTAAGAAGACCAAGCGGTGTTATATTTTCAGTAACAAGTATATGGCTTAATGTTGGGTCTCTGTGTTTGTGTTTAGGTTTGCAGATGAGTTCAGTTTGCTCGTGCAGCTGCAGAGTCCTCAGAGAGATGAACGCAGTGTCTTTACCATGCTCGGCCCCGACAGTCAGGTCATGCTGCAGCTGCGGATCAGCGCTCATGCTGTTATCTTCATAGGAACACAGCAACGACACTATGAGTGAGCCCACCTCTGCATTTTTTTAATTGCTTTTTTTTCCATACAAGTCATACAAATTGAGCCATGTCTGTGTTGAGTGCTGTGAAATCTCTCGTGTGGATTAAAAAGCTTTTATTCATAAAAATCTAATAGTGAGACTACTGAGTACATGCTGTAATGTTTTTTGCATTGCACATTATCCAAAAGATCTATATATCAGAAGGTAATTGCAACATTCATCATGTCCATTCTTGCCTCTTGGCTGAAGTGGATACAAATATGTCCGTAGGACAAAGGAAAGCTCTTTGAAATTGTATTTGTTTGCATCATGTGTGTATCTGTTAGACTGTAAATTGGCTGTCTCTGGTTAAATGATTTATAAGGTGTCTCTTGGCAGGTTTCACCTCCTCTGGAACCTGCTGGAGTTCAAAGCAATTTGTCAGTGCAAGTCAGCAGATAGAATTGGGCCAAAAGATGAACACACATAAAAACTTTACTTACAGACCTTTGTTTATTTTTCACCCAAGTTTTGTTCCAAAGCAGCTTATCTGTTAAGCATGTTTGTTTGAGGCTTCCACCTACAAGGGTCAACAGTATATACTGTCATCTGGTGGTGAGGTTGCAGGTTGTAACTGAATATCCCTCTGCCCACTCTCCCCTTTTCAAGCATATTGGAGAACCTACACTGGCCTCGAAATCAAGAAAAACCAGAGCCAGTGTTTGGTTTGTTTTTTCTAGGGCTAAAAACATGTTGCTTCAATATGTAAAATTCAAAGGTAGAAACATTAAATGATTGTTTTGTGACAGGTGATCTTACACTATTGAAAACATAGTTAGGAAAATAATATATTCAATTTAATGCCTCTAGTGCCTTTTATATGTAAGTGGTTGCACTACATCAAAATGCAGTTACACCAGGTAAAGATCTAACACGTAAAGAACGTGACAAATGTTTTATACTCAGCTGGGTCGGCCTCCTTTTAGCACATCACTCCTTCAACAACAATATGCATATAATCGCATTCATATTCATATCTCTAGATATAGATTATTCAAACACCATATAAGGATGATTACACATAGTAAAAGGATGATTAACATGTCTTAACAGAATTTCATTACATCTAATCACTATTTGAACAGTCAGAAGGTGAAACAGGATCTGACCTTTCTCTTACATGAATATATGCAGACAATCAGTTCAAGACATAAAAAAGAAGAATGTGCGATCACCCAATGGCACGTGTGTGTGTGTGTGTGTGTTTCTGTCAGGTTCCCGGTCAGCGGCCTGTCTGATGGAAAATGGCACAGTGTGGCCATCAGTGTCTCTACCAAGCGCCTGGCGCTGTATGTGGACTGCACTCTGCTGGAGAGCGTGGACTGGGTGTACCACGGCATGGGGATCAGCACCGATGGGCTGCTTATGGTTGGAGGCATCATCGAGAGCTTTGAGACTCCATTTGAAGTAAGCGACTTTATCTTTGTTTCTTCTTTTATGTCATTTTATTTCCCACAAATTATCATGAGAGACATGATAAAGACAGCCTTGCTTTTGAGACCATCACGTATGATCAACCCTCAAAGACTTAAACAGCTAATAATTTCTATCATTTTTTGAGCTTCATAACTTTTATATCACTCTTGCAATCAACATGTTTAAAAAAGTTATGTAAACCACAGTTCCTCAGCTTTTCAGTGGTATCATATATGCCTTGTTTGCCTGGTATAATGTTACATAAAAGGCTGTAACTTGCTTAGGGTTAGGGGAAGTGTTAGGTTAATCCATTCTTAAACAAAGCCAATGTAAAATTCAGACTTTAAAATGGACAAAGCTGATATTTAAGGTTTTCCTGAAACAAATGTTGAATGACTTTTAATACTGACTGCTTAAATAAGTTTAGAAAAACACAAAATCATGACTGTGAAATTGCTTTAGGTCTTTAAAGGTTTAAAACTGATTTAAGTGATGCCCAATGCTTCTGAATTTATCATGTGCTATGCTGAAACCATCTGATCAGAGCTTCAGATGACTGAAACATGTACTTTTGGGTTTTTAAATGGCCATCAAAGAATTTATAAAATCTCTACTTGTAGATTTATTTTGTATATTTTAATTTTATATTTTTTAAATGTGTGTAAAAATATATTTAATGTCAGTGGTCACAAAAACATGCGTAACTCCTGTGCTTATGCTGTTTAAGCATTGAAATTTTATGTACTTATTCACCAAAGCTATTGCTAACATTTACAACATCCATATTAGTGTGCAGTTCTCTATTTGAGCGCAACAGGAAGGATTTTAGAATTTTTCAGTTGTACCTCGTACACGACCAGATGGTTATGCAATAGCTGGACAATTGGTAAACAACTGGTGTTTGGTAACAAGCCACATGTGTATGGTCTAGTTCCTTTTAATTTAGCCCGAAAAGACATAAATGCCTGTTCATCCTTGCTGCACACACTTATGCACACGCACACAGGACAGAACACACGCAGCAGATATTACAGCCCTGTGGCCCTATCTCACCTCATTCCCTTTTTCGTCATAGACTTAAAGGCGCGCAGCCTCTAATGCTTAGAAACCATGTGTTTGTTTTTATTAGGTATGTGTAGAAATCCCTGTAACCAGCTCCAACCACAACCTAAATTGCCTTCAAGCACCTGTGTTATAAAATTACAGAGAGAATGCTGGTGAGTGTTTGGACAGAGGATGGCTGAGTGTCTTTAAAATCCTCCCATCATGAAGACATGTTATTTCACTTTATTATTAACTACACTTGGATGTCTTGGACAGTTGGAAAAAGTCCACAAGGATGATTAAGTATAAATAATCTAAAATTCATGTTTCTGCTGAGAATTTTCTCAGAATTTTCTTAAAAATTGCTTCTGGTTTTAAATTGTTGCATGTACTTTTCAGTCTGTTCCAGGCAGCTATTTATTTTTATTCATTTCTGTATGGTATGAAAATCTTTTGGTAGATTCTTGAAACTTGTCTGAGATGTGTTATGTATCAAAGAGAACATTAAATTTGCAAATCTCAGTGCTATATTATTGGTTTGTGATAATGTAGTTTAAGTAAGATTCAATTAAAAAAAAAACTTGCATTGTATTACCTTGTATAGTACTTACAGTTTTTATCTTAAGGGAGAAAACTGAGACTCGTCCATTAAAGACTGATTTTGAAGGCCCAGAATGCACCTAGCTTTGCACTGTGTACATGCTGTCCTTGTTACAACGATCACTCATGTATTCAGAGGATCAGAGTGGGCAGTGTGGTTGTATCACAATGTGAATGAGAAGGAGCGTTGTAGAAGCAGCATCTGGATTTGTTCTTAGCCTCCGATAAAATGGGTTCTCCATAGTCTTGTTTCCTTTGGTGACAGCTATTCACTGAGCTCCAAGGATGGAGCACTTCCACTCTCACAGGCGGTGACAGTCTTGTCTTTGGACAGTCTTTTGTGTTTTATTTCAAACTCTTACTGTCTGCCAGTGGGACACATCGTGTCTCATCCTCAGATCAGAATATGATTTAGCAAAACCAAGGGCCCTTTCTTCAAGTGTAGCTAAACAACTTCAGGCTGACAGACTGTTGTCTAACTAAAATAATCCTGCTTATTCTCATGTAGCTAATATGGTTCCTTGGACTGATTTCTTGACCTTGAATGGATTTCTCTTGATAAGAGTGCACTCCTTTTATTTAAAAAAAAAGGAAAATTAGTAGAGTAGAAACCATGAACAATATTGTAGTGACATAGGTGTGTGTGTGTTGGATACCTCCCAGTGTCCAGTTGTGCAAAAGCCTCATGGTCTTAGGTCTTATTTTTATGTGTTCCTAAATTGTTATAGGTTTCATTTTGTTGTACAATGTTCTCTGTGGTTTCTGTACTGTTAAACATAAGATATTGTCAGTGACTGTGATAGGATCAGTGCAGGTTTTCACCACACTCTTAGAAAAACCATAGTCCTGCTTCAAAAATTAGACTTATAAAACATTTTTAATCTCATGAACATGATTTGAGTTAATCTTATGTCTTGTTTTACATGGTATTTCAAAGAGGTGTTAGGTTGAGAAAACATCGTGTTAAAATGGGTTTTCTTTTTTTCTCTGACTGGGCTAATTCATGCTCATGATACGCACAATCAATCTAAACTTTGTCAAAACAACTAAAAATAATCATACCAGTAGTACAAGTAAGTAAATTTCTTTAAATCAGTGTGGTCACAAAGAAGATTATGCCTCACCTCACTGAGGAACATTCACACACACACGCGCACACACACACAAATACTCTTACACAGACTGTCACGTTTCTGTTGATGCAGCCTTTTTTTAATGGCTGTTCATCATGTTTAGACTGATGTCAGAGTCACTGGCCAAGTAAAAGAAGCCTGTGAGCTGCAGTGTCCTTTGGTAACCTCCTTATGTATGTGTGGGTGTGTGGGGTTGTATATGTCTAGGCTTGTTGCTACCTTTTTCTATTTTTATTGCGTTTGCATTTGAAGACCTCAATAGGGAATTTTACTAATGATTGCTTTCTTAACAATCAATTTGCTCTTTGCCTTTAATGTTCCTATCTCTACAGGGTCATCTCCGACAGCTCATCTTTCTGATGGGCAACCCAGATGCTGCCAAACAACACTGCGGCCACCACCCACCCCGCTGTGGTGAGACCGCCCTCAAGCCTCCCCGCTCCCCACGCGTCAACAATGCCCTGGAGGTGAGAAAAGATGATGGACGAGGAAAAACTCTGGTCATATAATCACACGTTTAATTAGGAAAATTCAGGTCACTGTACTGTTCCTTGCACTTGTGTAAACAGCAAGGCTCTGAAATGTCACTGAGGTTTTCAAGGTGAAGCCACATGTCTTTAGAAGCCCACAGCTCAGACACTCAGACTCCTGCAGTTAATAATTTGACAGTATGGCATGTCATATACTGAGAAGCATGATAAAAGATCATCAGAAGTTTTAAAAACAAAACAGCACTGACTCCTGTGGTTTTGATCCAGTCTGGTGAATTTAATAACTGTGTGAGTGTTTGGTTTTGCATCAGTTTAGCCCTAAGCTGTGTTTGTTCGTGGTTTTTAAATGTAGAAAATTGTCGCCTTTGTTTCCTCACAGAATATACTGCTGTCCTCAAATGACCTGGAGAACCTGCTGGGGAATCCCAAAGATGCGACCTTTTTGAGCCTCGACAAAACAGTAAGGAGGATATAAACTGCTGAGAAACACTGTGTTCTCAAAGGCTGTGCTGGAAATTCCCTGTTCATTTAGGTGTTAAAAAGCAAACAACCTTCACCCCTCCATTTCAATCCCCACCCTTCTCAAAAAATTGTAAAAAATAAAAAAAACATGCAGTTGCCTGGTTCACAGCTGTGCTAGTCGGAGAGTGTGGACCGCAGACCAGTCGTCATGGTGATTAGATCCAGCTGTAGACAGGAAGGCAGCTACAGTCGTATATACCAATCACTAGTCTGGTTTGACCGGCTTCCTTTTCTTTTTTCCTTTTTTCGGTCATCTGTCTTTAAAACAGTCAGTGCAGCGTCTGTAATTAATTAGCATTGCGGTGCAGCGCCTCAGGCGTCAAAAGCACCAGCCAGCGGTCCCACCTCTTGTCCTTGGCCAACTGGTACACTTTGTATTTGTGGATACGTGATTGTGTGTGTGTGTGTGTGTGTGTGTATCCTGTGAAACATCTGAGCGCCTGACCTGTTGGTGTTCTTGCTCATCAATCTGTGTCATTTCTCTGGTCTTTGTTGTGGCCTAAAATGACTCCGCCTGGATGCTGAAGCTGAACGTCTGTTCTGACTCACACGAGCTTCGTCCCCTCCTGAACTCTAATAGAGTTATTATATCTGTTGACTGAAATTTGTAAATGCTAACTAGCCAGTGAAAATATGTTTGGTGAAAACATGTGTCAGCAATGGCAATTTCGTCGACTGGGTTGCTTCAAGATGCTTATTAGTATCATCTACAATCCTTAAGTTTTATCCTCTGAGCAAACCTGCATGCTTCCTGCTACTACTTAGAATATTCAAAGCGGGGTGCGGTGAAAGCTGTGTGAAGAAGCCACTGCACTGTGTGGTGTCTCACCTGCTTATGAGACTTCACATTTATTATGTCACGTTTCTGGAGATCCTATCAAACTGCTGCTCCCTCCACAATTTCCATCAATGATTTCCACTCAACACTGATCCCCTAGTGTTAAATAATATA
>JAPZDT010000011.1:5117843-5129639 GCA_029814675.1 Acanthurus coeruleus | reverse complement strand
ATTACCTTTGTTCCTGAGTTACTGCCAGAAAAGGAATGTCAGTCTCTCCCACACACACACACACACACACACACACCAGCATGAATCTCACTTTCTCATCAAAGACCATGAACTTCATTGATTTTGTGAGTGAGCGTCTGTGTGTCTGTGTGTGTGCTGGGGGAACCTAATGTTCCCCAGAGCAAAAAGCACTAATGATTTTAATTCCACTGTATTACAGAAAAACATCACACACCTCCTTAACAGGTGGTGAAAAAGCCACTGTTTAAAAGTGTTAATAAGTTGTGATGAATCACCAAGGTTTGGTTTTGTAGGGCAGTGTATCATTTAAACGTCAGTCAGTTGTATGTTGACAGTTGAAACTCTGCATTCAAAATTTGCATCAAACCGGTTGATTTGTTATGTAAAAGTCTAGATTTAATATTCAAATATACTGAGGTTAAACTTTACTTGCCAGTTTTTTTTCTTACATGTGTACTCACTGTTTAAGCCTCTTTTTAAGAAAAACTGGTCACTGTGTTCCAAAAAGTTGTCTTATCTAAAAGAGTTCACTTGGTTGATTGTAGAGCTCCACCAAGCCACAATAAAGATGCCAGTTCGTACAACAAAAATCATGGATTTATGCATTTCCTATCCTATAAGGGCCTAACTTTCGTTGATCGTGATGTTGCGGAATATTTTTGCAGATGCTTCAATCCAAGATGAGACCAAACTTCCACTGAATGTCAGTTGTTTTGCCAAGATAAAGGCCAAAAATGTGGCCAGCAACGGACTAGGTAAGCTTTGTTTTTTGTCGAGTCAATTGCTAGAAATGCCTATTGTTCTGGTATCATGCATATCACAAATAGCAAGTACTCCTGAAAAGATGAAAGCCTTAAGCTTTACAATAAGCATATGAGGAATCCTGTAAATATTTTCTATTTACAAGACAATCTGCTCTCAAGGTGGCAAAATTTTAAACTTATTAATTTGACATGAACAGTACTCAGCAGTTGCCATATATTTATTTTGATACCCTCGGAAGTAACAGGCGTTTCCAGCAGAAAAAAAGATTTTTAGTCTGAAGCAGTTAATCACTTGCAGAATCTTCCAGCTTTAACCAGGTTAAAAGGAGTGAGAAGTCAACAGTATAAAACAAAGCAGTCAATAAAAAAGGTTTTCCAGTTATTGGGAATCACTGCAAACCACAATAGGTCCTCAAGCATAGAGTCATAAATGATCAAAAAAAGCACTTGGCTAAAGGCCCCACCAGCATATGAGATTAGCTGCAGACAGATACGCATGGACACAGCTAAACCCATGATTCCCTTCTGGCTTAGGCCTGGCAGAGATTATAAAGTGTGTTATTAATCAATGAATCATTAATGATGGCTGTCCATTTTATGCCTTATTCTTTATCTGATTGTAATCACGCCAATTTTATTTGAAATGCCTAAATTTTTCTCTGATAGCTTTATAAGCAGTACAAGATACTGTGAAATCCTCAGACCCCTGATTTGGATAGGAAAAGTTCATACAATCAACAACACTGGACATGTGCAACGTTCAGCAGGTCCCATTTCATCATCAAGCATAAAAATCAATACCTACAATCACCTGACTAATAGGAAAAAAAGGCTTTTCATCTCAGCTCTGTTGAAAAAAAGTGTTTTTTTCCAATCAACATTGTCTAATTTACTGATAGTATGTCATGATCAGCCTCATATTGCTCTGAAGAAAAGGACACATTCTCCTTTCAATGTCATCCCTTTAGTCTTTACAGCTTAATGTCAGATATGAAGAGGGTGGTGTTGGATGGTGGGATAGGGCAGCACATCAGCAGACAGTACTCAGAAAACGGTGCCAAAGGGAGATGTCGTCATCACAGCCAACAACCGATCTATAATTGTGAAATGTACTGGCTGTCATTTCAAACAGTTGCATGTCAGAATTTCTAATGCGGCACGACAGATAATTACACTGAGTAAGCGGCTAATCGATACGTTCAAGGACTTCACAGATAGCTCCGTCCTTGAAGTGGCCAATTAACAATCAGCACTCAAGTGGACCTTTGATGGAGCAAGTTTAAATATAAATGGTGATTACAGGAACCACAGATTAGGACTATAGGCGATGAAAAAGCTGCTGATACAGCATGAGGAAAAGATATGATCCAACGCTGGAAAAAGTGTTCTTCCTCATTTAAACAGTTGAGTGTTGAGCTCTACATCAACCACAGAAGCTGCCTGCATAATGCTGTCAAGTGTCTGTATGGGCTTCTCTGGAGAACATTTAGGCAGACTGAAACGTGAATCATTTTCAGTGTGGACACACACAATACGGTGCACCTGTAATAACAGCCTGTCGGTGTGTGTAACACTGGTGGTTTAGCCTATTTTTGGGAAGCCACATAAAGGGTGTTGTGGTGACACTGTCAGTGAGTGGGGCATGTAACAGATGAAAGCCGCCCGGTGTCTCAAAAGTCCCCCCGAATCTCCTCGGTGCATCCAGGCAGCTGATGATATGTGTCAAGGTGTAACATGACGCCCTCATGAAAGAGCTGCAGACACAATAAGAGGGCTCGCCTACAGCGCTGGGCTACAGGGGACAAGGGTCTCCTCTGTTCACTTTGACAAACTTACAGTAGCGTTGAGCATTAATCATTTACAATGCAGTGTGCTTGTGAGTGGGAGATCGTGTGCGTGTTTAAACTGGAAATTAAAAGAATCCCTTAATAAACAGTAGACTTGGTTAAAAATAGTTGTTTCAAAAACACAGTGATATATAAATAAAATTATTGTTTAACTTAAAACATTTTCTGCTATTATTTAAAATCATATGAGCTGTAGAACTATAAATGTTGCCTTTTTACTTCAAGTCTGTACTTTCCGGAATAATGAAGCATTAAAATGACTGCTAAAGTTGCCACTCTCCCTCTACAGAAACAGAGAAAGTGCTTTTTAGCACCTTTTAATTAATGTCCGCAAGGAACTTGTTAAAGATTCAGAAATGACAACAATGTACAGAAATCGTACAGCAGTCAACTCACACCTGTCTCACCTGTTTGTGATCAACGCAAAGCTGGCACTGATCAGTTTTGTATTTAATTAGTCGATCAACTCTGCATAAACACAGCGCCAAGTTTAAAATTGCAGTTTATATGCCGGCTGGGTTCATTTTCAAACCACTTCACATTTAGAGTCAGACGGAAGCGAATTTAGCTGAAAGTTAAACCAAGTCACGTGAAAAACGACACAAAGCTTGTTTTCTTAGAAAAGAGCTACCAGAAAAAAAGCATACAACTGGCACACATCATATGGGCTAGCTTAAAACATAGATCATGGGCTAAAAGATCGCTTTTCCCTCTTTATTATAAAGAAGCTTCTTCAACTTAAAAGTCCACAATTTACGCATTATTTTTTCATTTGTTCAGCCCAACTGTTAAAGCACAAAGAAAATGCCGAGCTTCAAAACTTTTGCACTTTTCTTCTCGGAAGAGAGTAAGTTTTAAGCGAAGTTAAAACAAGTACATTTAATCACAGCGCACGCGAGGTATGCGCACAGCTTATCTAAAGCGAAATGTCACTCCGTATCAAAGCGACATGCCATCAGCTCATAAAAAACAGCTTTAGATATACAACATGGAGTGGACAAATCTGGTTTAAAATGTATTAGAAACTACAAGTACACGTTGGTAAAAGTAAAGGAGACAACGTCCGCGACAGCTCGTCAACAGCTTTTAACATGTTGATGCATTTGGCAACTCGCACGCGCTGTCAAAAGAGAAAACAGGACAGAAAAAAAAAAACATCGCGAGGACACGTTTCACACAAATCTGCCGATTTGCCGAAAGTCCTGTCAAAACAACCATTTAGCTTGACTAGAGCAACGCTTTGTCATTAAACAAACTTACCCAATGACAAGAAAGGTTTGGTTTCCATGTCTGTCTAGTAGGTTAGCTCATGCCAGCTGAGAAAACCGCGTTTGGGAGTTTTTCACAGGCTCGAGCAGACTAGACCAGACCAGGTCAGTACTGCCGCCGCCGCCGCCGCCGCTGCTGCTGCTGCTGTGGTCCTCTTCAAGAAGACGGGGGTCGGCTCAAAGCGGTAAAAGTGACAGGTCGATGTCTGATAGTCTCGGAAGATAACCTAATGTTTCTACCTCTGTTTGCTCACTCAGCTGCTGCGCTCACACTCCTCTCCCTCCCGTGCTCGGTGTACAACAACTCCAACTACTGGATCTGCACTGCAAAAGGGACCTGTGCAGGGGGTACTCCCACCAACGTAGACCGAGCTGCAGCGACGCCACACAGAGAAACGGGAGCCTTATCGTGAACTTTGAAATTAGCAACACTGAAAGAAAGGAAAACACGCGCTGCCTTTCGTGGTGGATATTAAAAGACTTTAGATTTCCTTCAGGTAGGCCGAGAGGTTTTCCAAATCATGTGGTGCCACTTTCAGCTGTGCAGCAGCCACTCATGCTCTCCACTGCTTATCTGCTGTTATTTTAACCTGGTCACATCTGTTGAACCAGAGCTGTTGGCTCAGTAGATAGTAGATGTTTTAACTGTATCAACAATTAGCCCGTGTCTCCCTCAAGAAAGCTGCTACAACGTAAATAAATAAAATAAACACATTATTTCATAGCTTTCTATTGTGTGTGAGTGTGGAAGCATAGATTGGAAAACTGTTAAATTATTTAAATTATTCAATAGCCTAAAGAACTTAAAATCCCAGAATGACTTTTCTACTTCTGATTCTACCTCTGCTTGCATATTTGTTACCTGAAATTTTTTTTTTATTCAGATTTGTAAAACCTTTGTCCATCACAAAGCGACAGAAGTCTGCCTTTGTCAATTCTCCAAGTAAAAAAAAACAACTCTACACTGCTATTTTCTTATGTAACAGGCAAGAAAAAAGGTTTAAAAGCCCCAACAATCTAACAAATCCAGATTTTACCAACTTGTATCCAGGATCAAAATGAAACTGGCTCATAATACCCTTTTTCAAACAATGAAATATTGTATTGTGTAAAATAACAAAAAGTAAATCCAGACCAAAAGAAACATTGTACAAGCGAAAATGTTACAAAATCAAAATGTATTTTTCAAAACTCCTCACTCAACATCTGCTGATGTTGTTAAATTGATACTGTAACCTGCCAACACAGCACAAAAAAAACCAAAAGCAATAAAGTTTTTGCAGATGCAAAAAAGCTTGGCGCAGATTTTCATATAAAAGCTCCCTTCGTCTAGCTTAACCACAAACAGAAGCACACTCAATTTGCATAACTCTTACTGCATCGCAGCAATGCTAGATCCAGATCTCTGTCATTGTTCCTTCTTCTGGGTCTACTTTTACCGCAACAGTTTATGCCTAATTCAAGCAACATCCATCTTGTGTGCACCTCCTCCCCCTCCCCCAGGACCCATCCTGCACACATAGGCACATGTTTCAGGAGAGTGAAAATGGCCTTTTTCTGGCCCTGATTGAACAAGACTACCACAGAGGCAGGCTTTACATTTCCCCCAATACTGTAAAATCCCTTATGCAGTGCATAGATGCAATGTAGGGTGTGCATACACCTCCTGCAGTCATCCTCCAGGCCCCTGCGATGAGCCTGCTCATATTAAGTACTTGAAGGTGTTCACCACGTTTGCACTGATGCGAGATACATAATTAATGCAATGCATTGCACATCAAAGATCAAAGGCAGTAGTGCAAAAAAAGAGAGAGAGAGAGTGAAAAGTTAATACTGACTGGGCACTGATTCAAGGTGCATTTGTGTGCATGTGTGTGTGAGAGAGAATGTGTGAGCTTTTAAAGCGTCCGAGGAGAGACAAAATGAGTCCTGCAGATCGTCTGGTCATTTCAGTCAAGTCTTGCTTTTGTGCAAATATCTCCCTCATCTATCTTCCCAGTAAACAATTATTAATCATCAGGCGGTGTCATGTTAGCACAATGATGTTAAGTGACTTAAGTGGCTGGGTAAATGCTCATCAGAGGGGAAAGGAGGGAGGGAAGAGCAGCGATTGGACACCCTTTTTGTCCTGTGTTCCTCTGTCTTGCCTCGGGCCTCCACCCTGTAATAGAAGACAGACACAACTCGGTCTTTTTAAACACCTCGATCATGCCGCGTTCTCTCATCTGCCCCAAAAAACGAGCTATTTAATCCTCAACTCGGGTCATGATTAATAGCAGTCTGACCCTTCACCTCCATCCATATAAATTTTCTGGAAGCTGTTTCAGTCTTTCTCAGTGCCTTACACCTCGGCTCGCCGAGGTTCTCGGGTCTACACTTGACTCTTAATTGCAGTATCTCTTGGCTCAATTAATTCTTTTTCTTTTGCCGTTTTTGGCCACTTTAAGCAGTGTGTTTTGGCCTCTGGGGACAGGACATCACCTTTACAATACACTCTGCTATGGTTGCTTTGACAGCCATCCTCCTCCTCTTTCTCCCTCTCTTAAAGTGGGTGATAAATGGGACAAGGGCCTTTTGGTCTCCTTTGTACTTTGACCATTCACAACAAGCTCATCCATAAAAAAGATTATGACTTCTTTCAGTGGCATTGACAATGGTTTCCAATCCTGAGGAATGTACAAATAAGTATGCTTTGCAATTTTTTTTGATTAATGGTTTTCTTTGCACATTGTCATAATATAGCAGAAAAGGCACTTTACAATTCCACAGAATCTAAGGGGATATTTTTAAATAGTTTGTTCAATTCAGTGAACAGTCTTGAAAAGTATGTAATTAACAATGACATAAAACAAAGGAAAACAGCATATTTCTCAATTTAAGAATCCGGAACCAGCAAAGGATTGCTTTTTTGGTTGATTAATAACTTCTGCATATTGACTAATTACTACTGGAAATGATATAAATAAAGCAATAATTAAAATATAAAAAGAAGAGAAGATAATACTCAAGGTAAAAGTCAGACACATTGTGGATTTGTTCTTTGAAGGCATTGCCTGACATGTCTGGTTTTTGATTCTACTTCAATGTTGACATGATTGAGAGCTGAGGAAAAAGGTGTGTTATGAGGAACACAAAAGCATGTGAGATCATTTGGGCGTTTGCTGAGGTGTTCGGTATTGTCCCCCCAAGGGATGGTCTTGATCGTCACAGCCCCGGGTTCACATTCCTTAACCCCAGGGTAAGGGCTTTGTCTGAGGATAGCACTGAGGCAACTTCCCCTGCGGAAATCAACAAGAGCTGACACACTGAATGCTGGAGACGTACACAGAGGCAGGAAGAGGGACCACAGCACACACAGCAGCACATACATGGTTATAACCATTTTGTCTAAAATCAGAGAAAACTGAAAGCACCATACAGAAATTTGTGTTTTAAGTGCTTTACAAATGAATCAGATACATTTTTTCCTGCCACAACTAAATGCATGCTGCACAGTTTTAGCCAACATTATATCCTGGTAACTAAACTTTGACACTGAAACATGGTGCATCCAAAATGTCAGCAACAATCTTCCAGTGCACGAGAAAACGGCAAAAGCATATAAGTATTATGTGTGGTCTAAATTTCACCAAGAAGTTAGTCTTTAAATTTTGAGTACTGTTTTCAGTGGATATTTGCAATATTGTTACAGTTCCCCTACATTATCAGTATTTCAAGACTTCTTTTGAGTGCTTTTACCGAACAATCCAGTTGACTTGATATTAACAATTTTGTATAATTGATAGCAGTGTTAATGGCCAAATCTGTGAAAATAGTCATAGACACATTAAATTAGAAAAATTATGTAACTTCCAAGGGTCTGCAAGTGGATTTTTGTGCTCTGTATAAATAATATTCAATGAATGCCTGAAAAGGTGTAAAAAATACATGTTTCAAAATTGCTTCCAAGTTTTATGACATGGGATTCAAAGTCCAAAAAACACTACTATGGTCCCCTAAAACAATATTCAGTGACAGTTGCTGGGCTCCTTACATACATTTTTATCTCACAAAGGAATGAAAAAAAACATTGGAAAACCATCAACCTCTTAGAGGAAAATATCAGAAACAATTTCTGGTTTCGAATGACGTGCCTATGAAGCACATTTCACCTCATATGCACAGCGCCACTCTGCTGTGCTCTGTTTTCACAGGCAGAGTTCATTTCATCGAAGGTGATAAGAGCTTTGTGGATATCTGCCCATCAAATCCGGCTGATGGATGGCGTAGATCCAGGCGCAGGGCCAAGAAATGGTAGCATAAAAAAATGCACAATATTTTCCTAAATGATCAGAGCCCATTCCGCTCAGGGCTGTTATCAATATTGAACATTACATCAGCTGTATCACTGACTCGCCACACTGGATTTTGAACGCTGCCATGGGCAGACGAGACTCTCTTTAACGCAGTCGTCTAAAGCTTAGGCATGCATCATTCTTTAATATCATATTAAAGTGAAATTGGCTACATTTAAACAGACATGGCGATAAATCTCGTCAGCACTTGGCAGAAGCTGGTTTTATCACGGAGGGAAGAATCACCGTCCCTGCAGAGCATCATCTTCTTACCTACGATTGAGTCCAGCATTATTGCACAATGATGGAGCTAGTGCACTGCAGGAGCTGACAGATTGAGAGGGTGAATTATGGCTGTGCAAAGGGTTGAAGGTGTAGTCAAACATTTTTTTGGGGTCTTGACTTGAAAGGACAGGTGATATACAAACACGTTATAAGGTTAATATAATAATAATTTAAATTAATTCACATAACTTGTTTGATTCTGATCAATAATTTGCATAAGAATTTATAGTTTAGTTTAATTTAGAGTAGGAACTCAACTGTTTCCCGCCAAATATGTAGAAAACACTGAATTTGTTTTAAAATAACATGCTAAATTGGTTTTGTGCACAATTCAAATCTGTATCCAGCATCTCTTTCAGAACGTCCTCGTTATATCAGTAATCCATCCAAACAGAGAACTTATTTTTAGCTAACCTGCCACTGGTGTGATTGTTAAAAATTGAGAATCTAGTTCCTGCAGTATAATCTGTCACTCCACACACTTGAGTTTAAGTAGGTATACAGCACATTATATAAGATCTGTTTTATGCCAAACTCCTATTTGCACAGCTATCTAGCTCTGTTTTGAAATGACAGTACCAATTTAATTGTTTTTTTCCTGTTGTGTGCTGAATGTTACACATTCCTGTGCAGACATTTGTGGCCAAAATGTGCTGGTCACCGACCAGATTCACTTGAGTCACTAATTTACATTTTACAGGAAAGCATTTATTTTGGCTTGCAGTTTTGCTTTGCAAAGCTCAGTTGCTTTGTGTTGCATTGTTGCTGATCCTGCTTCCTAATCCTTCTCAGCTTTGCGGCATGATGACTTGTAATCAGAGCACATCTTGCAGCTAAACCACAGCCCTTTTATCTGATAGGCTGAAAGGTTTGGAGGCGGGATAAATGAATGCCTGGGTAGTGTCTATTTTTGTTACTTCTCATTATAATCTGCCTTGACAAGTATTTTCTTCGATATGTTTGAGCTGCAAAAACATTCATATGCAGGGTCGTGTACTAAGATTTAGAAGGATATCTCATTGTGAAAAATCTCAACAGATATTACAGTTTAAGAAAGGCTGAAAAATAAAAAGTATATAGCTTTAAAACTAGAATTTACCCCTTTAATTAAGACATTTATTCTGCTATAAACCACAGAGGAGCCTGGACATATCTGATATTGGTCAATAGATGTGCCCTAAGTGACTTCCTCTCCAGTCCGTTTAGTGCAGCTGGGAGAGAGCGCAACACTGTTGGACTTCAGCTGGGTAAACATTCCCCACTGAGGCCAGAGATCTTGTGTACACACAGGGCACAGCGCACGTTCAGCAAGGGGCCCTCACAGCCGCCACAAGGATGGATGGTCTAACCAGGCCAGAGTCCATGCGGGCATAGCAGTCAGACTGTGACAAGAGACCACCCCATCTGCTCAAACTATTAAGCGCTGATGAACAGATACTGGCTTGGGTTAGGCTGTGGATGTAGTGCTTCCACACCTCTTCCACCTCGCACACTCCTGCCTTTGCAAAGATGCATGCACGCTGCCACATTACGTGATCCTCAGACTGCCTGCGAAGGAAATAGACTCAATGGTGCTTGAAAGAGACAGAGGGACTCATTTCACGAGGAGGAACATTAGAGTGAAGAGTAGTAACAGGACACCCACAGGACACCCACAGACCAGCAGTGACAAACCGTAGCTAATAATAAACCTCTGTGAGTCAGACATCTAAGGTGATAGAGACAATACATTTTCCTTAGCTGAAATCAAAGTCATTTTTCCTTTATTTGAAAGGAAGCCTGTGGAGATATCAGGGCTGTATATTGGTGTGTTTGTGTGAGGCCCAGTTGGCGCAGGGAGTGACAGCAATGCTATTTGTCTGTATTAACCCTCCACACAGGAGCTCATGCTGCTGCTGCCAGCTAAACAGCCCACATTCACCATCTTTATCTTTTATCAGCCCTGTCTCCTAGAAATTGCAATTTTCTGTACATCTAATTTGCAACAGCAAATATGATCTTAGGGAAACATAAAACCTACTTGATTATTTTTTCTGTTGACACATTGAATACATGGTAATTATTGTACCTGGCAAGTCATAAAAACTTTGATTCTAAACTTAGCAAAAATGTTTACTGACAACTGCTTTTCTGCCAAAATAGACAAAAATGTAGTGGTTCCATCTTTGAATACAATCCAAGCAGTAATTATATTGTCACCACAACTCAATTATGAAACAATTTAGTAAAATACAAATGTAATTCATGGTAGACATGATTTGCTTTTATAGTATTCATAACTTTGTTTGTATGTCTCTTTGTTGGTGGAATATCAAAATTTTGGGTAGATTTTAGCAAAATTTGGCCAAATATTAGTCCACTGGCCATGAAAAAGAGATTTAGTTCAAATACAAGGAGCCACCATGTGAGCATTTAGAGAAAGATTTCATCTAGTTCATATTGTGAGGCATTGATAGTAAACCGAAACTTAGAAGCTACCATTTTTGAAGTTTTGACAAAATTGTCAGGTTTGTACATAAAAAAAAACTTGAATATGACCAAACAAAACCTATACATCCTCCATATTAAACTACAAAATCTGTTATTTGTCTGTGCCCCCTGGAATGACCCAGGAATCAATTTCTGATATCCCTATCAGTAGGACGGAATCCTTTTTCTGTGCCTTTCAACACCATTACAAGTTACTGCTGAAAATGTTTATGTCATAAAGCTGTAGTTAAAGTCTGTTTAGATATACCACAGAACCAGTCATTAGGTTAAGCAAAAGACATGGTTTGGGTAAAAACAAGTACCATGTAAAGGGTAGAGGAGCTTTATCATTGTGTAACAACAATAAACTTGTGGTTTGGGGTAGGTAGTCATCATGATCATGCTTAAAAAAATCATTTTGATGATCCAAAGAAAAAAAAGGTGGTGGATTGATAGGTGGTGCTATTGAAATACCACAATTTGAGCTAAAAGTCAGGAGCAGTTAGTATAACTCTACTGCAGTTTTGTTTAATTTTATTTTCAGATGAACATATATATATATATATATGCCAGAAACCTTGGCAACCATATGCCAATCAGGATGACTGGCTGTCATTATGTATGTTTTGATACAGAGCTTCACACAGATACAGGGGAATCAGACACATTAGAAATACAGAGGACCATGTGGCCTTGGTACAAGAAGACACACTCTTGGTATGTTTAGTTCTTTTTATAATTGGTGACTACGGTTTTCTTTTTTTTTTAATTTAACTTTTTTAATCACAGCATGTTTCCTGAAAGTATT
>JAPZDT010000011.1:4979844-4991113 GCA_029814675.1 Acanthurus coeruleus | reverse complement strand
GTCCTGTTTGATTTAAGAAGATTATAAAGTGAATTGAAGAAAATGGTGGATGGTGGGTGGGTCCTCTTTCAGAAATGACGGCGATGTTCTGTGACTTTGCAGTCACGCTGATAGTGATTGTGAGAGATTGCAGGAGGGCTCAGACCGGACACTGTGCAGGGACAGCAAAAGTGTGCTTGACAGAATTAATCAATCAGACTGCGTGGGCCTCCATCTCCTCCTGACCGTGGAAACCAAGACGACACAGCCGGGTCGGGGATGGGTAGGGACGGGCCGCTCCGAGTCATCTGTCATCACGTTACATCCATTAATAATTCACTGAGACACAGACTGTCGTGCGATGCACGCACAGCCAGCATGCATGCTCACAGGGGTGTGAGCATGCACGTGTCGCCACAGGTGTGAACGTTTGGATCTACTCACCTGTGAATTTTGCAACCTTTTCACATCGAGCTTGCCTGCCAAATGACATTGGAAAATACCCAGTATAAACTGAGGGAATTAGAGCTGACATTGAACAGTTATCAAACTGCAGCAGGCTGTCGGTCATAGTCTGACTTTGCTTATTCATGGCCTTGTTTTTAAGTCAGTTTTTCTGACATCTCTGTATACTTCACTGTGACAGAGAACACAGCAAAATGATCATTTTGAGAAGATATCCTCAACACTGTCATTCGTTTTTGTAACTTTGCAGCCAACCGTTTACACAGCCAATAGTTTTGATATCTGAATGACCTCCCCAGTTTACAGGCTCTGTGAGTGGTCAAAAGACTTCTTGTCAACTACAAGTTGCATTCCAAAAACTCCAACAGAATATTTCATAGAATACACAACTCCCATGAATATTAAAGAATTGACTGTGAAGTGTGGAGTGACTTCTTTCGCAGTTCACTCGGAGCTCTTACAGTTTAAATGTAGCTTTGAAGAAGTGGGGTGAAAACACGTTCAGGTGATGATCTTAGACAAAAAAGAGGTGAGGCTGCTCATATTTTTTTGCTCTGATGCATATTTATGTGGTGATTCAAAAGACATCTTACCTCTGCTGAAATTCAAATGTGCCAAAAAGGTAATAAAATCCACCAACGTTTGATACGGTCTGTTTCATTATTTTGATATCGATCCAACAAACACAGGGGATTTTCAGCTGACACACTTGCCCGAGGCGAGTGATTTAGAGGCTGGGGAGAGCAGAAACAAAGAGTGCTGTTAGCCCAAAAAAAGTAATTAAAATCTTAAAATAAGCTTTTGATTTTCCCATTATGTTTGCTTAAAAATAGACCGTGTATATATGTGTTCCACATATAATCCATTACTGTTCGTTCTCGCACTTCAGTGAAGTGCTGTGATGCTAATATTGGCTGGAACAGACTGCACTGTAATTTGAAACACACTGCACTTCTCAACACACTTTCCAAAAATTTGCCTGACATATTTTTGCAGTTTTAAAAGCTTTGGGGTTCCCAGTAGAGTTTTAAAGGAATACTCATGGTTTAAACAAAACAGCATGGGTTTGCAAATAAAGAGTCATCAGTGTTCCTCTGGGATTCTGCAGGCTTTAGTGTTACTGTTTAGCAGAAAACTTGTATCAATTTTATTCATCATTTTAGTTTTTTTTTTCCTTCCATAAATAAATGATCATGGCCAGCCTTTAAATCTGTCGTTGGATTTAAAGACATCAAAGTATCTGATCTTGTATAAGGACATAATAAAAGACTCAGTGCCATTCTTGATAATTCAGTGTTATTCACTCATTTCTCATTTGCTCAAAAGTAGCAACTTTAGACTTTGATTCATAAATATACTGTATATATAAACACACACACACACACAAATAAAAAATTCATTTTCTGTACCACACCTTGATGTGTCTAAGATTTGGTATTCATACTCTATTTCTATTTATTTCCATTACTTTGATATGATGGTGTTTTCCTCATTTAGCTGGCCTTTTTGTATTTTAAAATGCAGGTTTAGTTTAATCTGCTCTTCCCTGACAGTGCTTAGATGAGAAATACAGGTTGACTTCTTTAACTTAAACACTGAGAAACAAAGTCGTACCCAAGATGCAGTGCAAAACGTGACTGAGGTTTCTTATGAGAGTAATAATGGTTAAGAACTCCTTGTTGTCAGCTAAGAAAGAGTACTGAAAAAATGTGAAATCAATTTAACAGGGATGGCAAAAGCATTTATTGAAAAAAGAAAAAAAATAATAAAATAATAAAAATACTAGATGAATAATAGTTAAAAAGGAATAATTGCTAATTGCTGCTGCTGCTGCTACTACTACTACTACTACTACTACTACTACTACTACTACTACTACTACTACTACTACTAATAATAATAATAATAATAATAACAATAATAATAATAACTATTACTAACTATGTTTACTTCGACCACGATAATAAGTCAAAAAGGCAGTATTGGCAAGAGAAAGGCTCTTGAGTGTCTATTCGGCCATACATTTATTATGAAGTGTCTCCTTGATGAAAGCAACGAGAAATACGACTGAACTGAGTGTGGTTTTACCCTCTGGCCTTGGGCCTGTTTATTAATACGCATTACTTTTTAATGTTCATAGTAAATAATGTATTGGAATTGTGACAATATGCAACTTGGCCATTACCTGCAGGCTATCAGATTGATGGCAGGGGCCAGTGTGGGCCACGGCCTCTTGATGACAACATTAGGCTATAAATTAAAGCTTAGACGCTAACTGTGAGAATTTATAATGCAAGCAACACATGGGACAAGAGCACTATGTGCAGCTTCTACCACTGCTGCCAAAGTGGTGCAGTGACTGAACATGCCGTGCAAATCTTTTTACACTTAATGTTGCCTGCATTGTGCTTCTGACTTTAAAATACTAAATAAATATTTCATTTTTAAATTAATGCATGGTAAAAAGTAGTGTGTACCTCACTGGTACTTTATTTCAATTGCATATATCAGCTGCAATCCCATAGGTGCCATTAGCATGCTGCCTACACTAGTGGTGAGGCCCATTATAACTCTTTAAGATGTTTTTTGAATCAGTGCACCAAAAAGGCAACATTCTTAACCTTTCTTTCATAAACAGAGAATTATTAAATATACTGTATGTGCAACTTAAAGTTAATCCAAAGCTGTGACTTGGGAGTGTCACTGAAATTGAATAGTTGTAAGAGTAAATTCCTCCTTTAAATTTTGTAAAAGCTTTTGAGAGCACAGCAATTACTTTGCAAAGGCTTCTAAAGCAAAGCCAGAATGGTCCTTCAATCATGGTAAATGGAATAATATCCCAATTTATAACTTCATGACAAAACTTTTCCATAAACTGTTGCACCAGAGAATTTGTCATGAATTCAAGATATTTTTCTTACCATGTCTGTAGATCAGGTTGTTCACCCCTCCCCTAACACTCCACTCGTCACACTGCTACTTCTCCTGAGGTACAAAATATTTCCTTATTTAACATGACCTTATTTTGTCACATTGACTGCTGATGCTGTTTTTCTGCTCACAACCTCACAAGAGTTGTGAAAACTCACATTTAAATGCATAAGCAGCACACAATGTGGGTGTGACTTTGACACACAAAAAGATAAATGAAAAAAAAAAAATAGAACTAGTGTGGGTTGGCATCCAATATAATAAGAAATAACAATGTTACGTGAGACAGTGTGAGAGAAAAGACGGACCTCTGATCGTGTTTGATGCAAAACCTAGATATTGATATTTCAATAAGAGCGTGAGAGGAAAAATTAACATGTGACATCCAAGTGTGGGCTGCTTGGCATTGAACACTAGGCTTAAAAAGCAGAAGAGAGATCTATATGTATTCATACTGTTGTCGTCAAGGCAGGCTGGCAGGGGTTAGTGAGAGCATCTGTTCTCAGTGTAATGATCCCCTCCGCACACACACACCTCCCCTTACAAACTCATCATTACCAGTGTTTAATTAGAGACATCCCACCCTGGATGTTGACGGGGGTGCTGACAGTTAGGTAGGGAGGGGGGGAGCGTGACACTAATTTATTTGGGCTGACTGAACAGCACGGATAAACAATGTGGGGCAGGTTCCGAGCAAAAAGGGGGTAAATGTGACCTTTGCGCTCAGATGAACTGACAAACCACATGATGGCAGAGAACCAGTTCTGAGTAGGGAAAAAAAAAAAAAAGTGAGGTCAAATCGCGCACCTGACTGGTGAGGTGCTGAACTGCAAGAAAAAAAACCCAAAAAAAACAACAAAAACAGAACAGGTGAAGCTGCAAAAACTCAGTTTAAATGCATTATGTATTTGTGTCAAGCCAACAGTGTGACAGGGGCTGTCCTGTCTGTGAGATGAAGGAACGCCTTATGAAAAAATTATGTATCAGTTCTATACGACTGTAGCTGTGTTAGGATGTCCTATTTAAGCATCTGTCATTTGGCTTCTTCTTCTGCAGTTCTTAAAATGCAATTTCCATGCAGGCAATGGCTGATGATGTGCTCTCTCATCTTGGGAGAAAACGTATAATATCAATAATGTATATTTTGTGTATTTATATTTGTGAACCTCTATGCATGCTAGAGTAACTTCAACTTAGCTTTTAAAAGTTTCAAATGTAAGGTGGGCACATAATTGTTGTCTTTATACAATCTTGTCCTTTTTTGACTATAATTTTTCCTCAAATCTGACCTACATGACTGTCAGGTATTACATATATTTCACTTTCCCCTCTTCAAATGAGAAATTTTATGATAAAGGAGGCCATTATCCTCTGGGTCAGATACTGATGCATACAGACTAAAATCAAATAATTGGCAACATTGTAACCTGTGTATTTCAACAGGCAGAAAAAAAAAGGTGCGAATGGTGATGATTGCATTATTTATCTTATGTTATCTATACACCTGCACTAAGTTGCGCTGAGACTCCATAAACAATAGCATGTGGCATTGCTTAAATCTTTCATCAAAATTCATTACTGAGACTTACTTTTACTTGCACAAGGTAATTTTTCACTTCATTGCATGGTTTTTATTATAAGCAGACAACTGGCATCACAGCCAGCATGTCTATGTCTATATCAACCTAATGGGATTTAACACTGATCTTCATGGGGTTGGAGAGAGCATGTGCTTACTAGGTGCAATTTACCTGAGATCCTTGCCCCAAGCAAACTGACACAGGATAATTGCACAGGCATGGAGGAGGGCATCTATAGATTTATCAGGGGGAATGTCTGCAGGGGTCAGAATGGACATATTATCTTAGGAGGCACTTGGCTTCCCAGACTGGGTTATAGATTAACATAACCATGAGGGTTACATTGTCGAGATCCATTAGTCATTGGCTAAGTTTGTACAGTCTCTCCTCAGAGAATCCATCGTTTAACTGTTCCTGTGAAACTTTGGGTCACCTCCTGCACAAAGCTACGTACAGAAATATGAAAATGTAATGACCGAAATCTTCACATTGATTGAAAATTTGCTACACTTTCAGTCAAAAAATGAATTAGTTTATTAAATAAAAACAGATATGTGTTTCTTTAAAATAAATAAATAAATAAATAAAAAAATAGGTAAAGAAAATATGTTTTCTTAAAATACAATTAGTACTGCAAACACAAATGTGGGAATTTCTGTCCCACAAAAAGAATATTTAAAAAAAATTCTATTCTCTGGGCCCTGGTTTAAGACCCCTTAGTCTGACACAGCTGCTCACCTCTCTTTCTTAAACATCTCATCTTGCAACCAGCAGGATGGGTAGTTTGATCATTCTCTTTAAAAATCACTCCCTGACCCCCGTCCACATCCCTCGTGCCTCGCCGTTGTTTCTTGAAGACAGTTAAAGAGATGCTGAGTCAGACGGGCGTTGGAGGTGACAAATGTTTCTCCATTGATGTTGTGCAGATGATTTACAAGCCCAGTTAACCAGGGAGGTCTGCCAGGCAGCGACTGGATGCGAGTGAGTGAGTGAGTGCCTGTGTGTGTGCGTGTGTGTGTGTGGGTGTGTGTGTGCCCACGCACAGTAGAAGGATGCACTGGCGTGTAAATACACATAAATCAGTTTGTCCACATTTGTGTTTGAACTTGAGCTTACCCAAGTCTTACCCAAAATACTATATGGGTTAGAGCATGTGAAGACCTCTCTTGTGCTTCTAGTTAGTAAAGAGCAAACAAAAACAGACAAAATCTCTCCTCCGTGAATCATATTATTCATTAGGTAGGATCCTTATCTGACCAGGCAAGTGGAAAGAAATAGTAATAGTAATTTAATGAATCAAAATGCTTTACGTGCAGCACACTGGTAACACCCACTAAATAACTGGGCAAACCAGCTCTGTAAGTGGAATATTATTTATTCAAGCGATCCAGCTTGTATAAATGCCCAGATTGAGCCCACTTAAAGATTCCATGACTCATGTTCATTTTACCACACAGCTCAACACCCACTTGTTTTCCTGTCTTAGCTTCAGAAATAATATGCCAGAAAAAAAATAAAAAAAAATTATCCATCAAAATTAATTAACTATTTGTCAGCACGAAGTGAACCTCGATTAAGTGTGGCGCTAGAGTTCCATCATCCAGCAAACATTGCTATACTATGGTTCAAAACTAGCTTTCAAAAGTATAATACATTAAATCTTTCTCCAAAAATCCCTTTTTGAAGGATGTGCAGTCATCTTGAAAATAACAGAACTGCTTTTAAGTCCTAATAACACAAGATTCTTCTCTTCTTTCTCTCCATAACAACAATCAAATTGTTTTTAACAGTGGGGACAGGCTGGAGGCTCTGCTCACAGGAAGGCTGAGTGATTTCTGGTTCCTGTTCTAAGCCGTCTCTTTGTGGAGTTTCTGTGTCCTCCCCCGTGTAGACGTGGGTTTACTCTGGGCTCTCCAGTTTCCTCCCACATTTTAAGGACATGCAGCTCCATTCCAAGCAGTTTGAAACATTTAGTCTGCACTACAATGAATTATAATTACTAACGGTTTAAATGTTTGTGCATCTCTTTTATCAGGTTTGTAGTCAGAGTCAGCTTGAACTGCATATCAGAGACTTATACCTTTGAAGATAGGACAGGTCAGAGATTTTTTTCCCAGTTTGATATCACAGAAGCATATTTTAAATAGAAACATTGCCTTAGGAACTGTATATCTGTAAAGGTTTTCCCCTAAATTAGGTCCTAACTTTTAATAATATGAGCTGGCCTGAGGGCAGATGTTTGAGGGAGAGCAGGAAAGGACAGTAGAGCTGTGAACACATGAGAGTTGTGTCCTGCAGATGAATACAAAGCAAAACCTTTACTGAAGTTCCAAGTACGGCCTGCATCCCCTCTTGTGTTGACAGCAAAGCAAAAGCATATGCTTGGGCCTATTGGAACAGCTGGAAGGCTTACTGGTAATTAATTCCCCAGACTAAACAACATTTCAGCAGTACCTGTGCCATGACAACCTGCACGTTACCACATCTTTGCTTAATTGGCATTGATTGGCCTGATATTACACTCGTCACTCATCATCATCATACTCTCTCTGTTTGGGCTTCTTCTCATCCTCTTTTCAATCCACTGGTCAGACCATTAAGCATGTTTGGCCTGCACTGGATCTTGCTGTCTGACCACCTGACAAGATAAGCTACTCATGATAATCAAGGGGTTTTATATCAGTGTGAACTATAAAAAAAAAAGGGAATAAACAGTTGCTAATAATTCAGAAAATGTGTTTACAGAGGAAATGCAAGTGAAGACCTTACAAACCCAATGGTGATCCCAATGTCAGTAATTCTGGAGCAATCAAGATCTGGCAGAAATTAATGACTTTAAAGAGGATGACAGCAGGCATGCTGAAGATAGCTGGGCACAAAACAATTTCCGCTTGAGATAAATGGTCGCACTACTCTGACAGGTAAGATTTGAGCTTCACTTCAGAACATTTCCAAAGAAATTCCCCAAAACTTTCACTTGAAGCAGCCTTATAGCGCCACATATATAAAAGCGCTGCCTTTCAGTGAAATGGCATCAAAACTAAGCACTTGCCAGAATATAAATTCAAAAGAAAGTCATGAATGAGGAGTAGTTTAAAGTCTTTCATTGCTAAAGTCTTTTAATGTTACAAAATGATTTCCTTCTTCCAATTCAAGACAACCTTTTGATGCCACTTTCTTCTTTTATAGCCTAAAGGAGATGGTTTTTAGCTGTAAAGAAGTCTAGATCAAGGGAAAGTGAAGACTTTTTTTTAATTCCAACAGAGAAAAAGTGAACCTTTCCCAAAGAGTAAGCTGGGATTGATAGCCTCCAAAATGTCCCTAAAGCAAGTGGGAACATCTCAGGGACTGAAGAATGGTGCTTCATGCTGCAAGGTATCACTGCAAATGACAACTACTGGATGATCAAAGAGGTAATCTCAGAGGTCTGTGGAAGAGGGAAGGGGTCCCTCACAACAGAGAGCACACTCAAAATTTCACTACATGCATAAAGAGACTATTTATGTCAGCAGTCTATTAAAGAACACATTAGCCTCAGTGTTTAATAAATAAATAAATAACTAAATAGAACAGGACAGAATTGAGTCTGGTGGGGTTGGATGGGCCAGATATGAGAGATTTTTTTATATGCATAGAATTGGAAATTAAACATGGGCTACTTTAGCAAAACAAAATGACCTTTGAACTGTCATAAATTTACAGTATCGATTATGCAAAGACAAATATGAGAATGTGACCAAATGAAATATTTCACCAAGTACAAGTAATTGCTGTGTGTTTTGGCATTATTTTGTGGCTTCCCTCATTTGATTGCATTTGATTTATTTTGAATGACTGAATTTGTCTCCTCAAGCTGGTGTTGCACCAGGTATTCTTTGAATAATTTCTCAGTTTATGAGAAGCAACCTCTCAAGTTCTTAGTAATTACAAGCTAGTTGCAAAGCAATGTCAAACAGGTAGCTCCATTAAAAAAAATTCTTAGAGATTAAATACTTCAGTAATGTGTCAAAGCAGTGACAAGGAAACGTTTGTACCTGTCCAGTCAAAGTTAATCAGAATTCAGAAAGTAACTGTAGCAATGACTGCCAAAAACAGTTTTAAAAAGGGGCGAGCAGTATATCAAACTTTACTATCAAGCCTCTGCAAATGTAGGTATGACAGGTATGTTTTATTAATATGCATACAAAAAGAGGTGTGTGTTCAAAGTTTTGAAATCAAACAATGGAAAATATCTGATAGGACTAACCTGTCTGACACTAATAACTGGTCAAATTACTTGCAAAATGTGTTATTATATTTGATTATAACAATATTACTTATGTGAAATAGTTTTACATCTGTGGTTTTAAATCATTTTCAAACAATGTTGGAGTAACAATCATGCCACACCATACTCTAACAGGTCATTTACTGGCAGTCAAACTACAACAGTTACACCTGACTGAAAGTTGATGCAAATATTTATCAGCAAGTGATCCCTTCATAACATCAGTTTTATTTGGTATAGCCTGTGTCAGCATGGTGAAGATGTCTTCTTACTATAGCAAGCACTGGTTACAACAACAGCAAAATAGAAATCTTTATTGGTCACACAAGGACAAACAAGGGTCCTTGAAAAGACTCAATGCAGAGATGTTGCAGTAATGCATCCTGCAACATTTGTTTGCTGGGAGTTCCTACTCTTAGAGCAAGCTTAGATTTTTGTCTGTCTTGTACAGTGGAAAAACACAAAAGGCAGTGGTGCAATGCCATTGTTGGACCAGGGTTTGATTCTAGCCTGTTGTCAGGACTCCAAAAGCTTCTGCATAGTTGATATAAGGCCCTACTATCCGCTGTGATAACTTTATTTTAACATCTAACAGGCCAACCCTTTTCTTCCTCCCCTCTAGTGTCTATTTGTTTTCCCTTCCCTTTATTCCCTCCTATACCTTGTCTCACAGCATGTGGAGGGGGTGCTCTGCTTATGGGAGGGGACATAAATCCACAGAGCTGCTCCAGGCAAGGTCTTCATCACAAGCTCATTTCTCATCACTTTACATAAAGTCAGCAGTCTTGACTTCATAAATACACAGAACTATGTGGACTACAGACCAGGACTGGTTCAAAGGCATATTATTACAGTATACCAAGTATACACATGTAACACCCATAAAAAAAGTAGCTCATTCTTATTATTTTAGGTTTTGGTGGCAATATTTTTACTCAAGCATTGAAAAAAAAAAACAAGGTTCATTTTTTTTTTTTTAAATTTCAACAAAGCATGCCAATACATAAGATAAAGAAATGCACCAACAATTAAAATCCCTTCCAATAACCCAGGCACCCAACCCAAGCAAGGTGAAGTTTCGTTGTTATTTGTGTGATGAACATATATGGTGATATTTTGTAATTATCTTTGCTGGAAAATCGCAGAATTAAAAAGAGAGGTTATGTTTCTGGAGAGCAAAACCAAAGAAACATGTATTTACATTTTCTTACCTCGTGCATACATATTACTTAACCAATGTGGATAATACAATGCTTTACTAAGAGCAAATGTATCATGTCCACCTAACAGATAACTGCTTCTATCTTTTAAAATAAACATATTTTAAAAGTAATGACCTTTATAGAAACAATTGGTTAATACTTTCCAATTTACAAAAAAAGTGAAAAGTGATCCATTCTTTCATCCCCTTGTTTGCACATTCCGCACCATAAAAAAAGGTCAAAATCAGAGCATATTTTCTACCTTTAGATACATTTAAGACTTGAATAGATCTAAAGATGTCTTTGCTTCAATTTGTGCCACCTAGAGGGATTCCTCATGTGTTTATATTTTTAAAAAAAAACACCCAAAACCTTATAACGTAGCAGCATAAATGTATGCCTCACGCAGTTAAGCAGTCGGTGCTTGTCGTAAGGCTTTGTCTCACCTCAGGCAAATGTCCTCTGGTTATTTTTAAAAACTACTGCACAGAGGTATAAGAGAGAGTAATATTTCATTTTTTCCCCCCCATCTCTTTCATATGCATTTTAACAGCAGGTCAGAGCTGGGGTGTTTTTATTTTTTGAGGATGATTTCACAAAATGATTGGATTTGTTGAACAGTAATAGAACAACTGGCGAGGTCAGAGGCATCACCAGGGAAATCATCTGTGATGTAAAAACTGAGAAAGAGACAATAAAGCAGAGGACAGAGAAAGGGACGAGTAAAATATATATATCTGGAATTTTTTCTGATGATTCTGCACTCATACCGTGTGCTTAATTACTTAATTAATTATCCTGCCAAAAGAAAAAAAAAAGTGGGATATTTAACAAGTAGTCATTAG
>JAPZDT010000011.1:3494833-3505237 GCA_029814675.1 Acanthurus coeruleus | reverse complement strand
TGGGGTTCTGTCCCTTCTTCATTTCTGTGATAGATTAATGATCTAAATACTTGTTGAAGTCTGTCATTAAAAAAGTGGATGATGGTTTAAGTTGTAATTTCGTGTTTTTTTCCCCTCTATGTTTATCTTTTTGGTCTCTACATGTGACTTTTGAATTAATGTATTGATACAAGAATGAATGAATATTTGAATGGGCCAACAGGCACAGACTCAGTGAAACAGGGTTCAGGGACCCTTACAGGCCAAAGCCTCTGTTTGAAGTAACTTATTCACATTTTTTATGTTGGAATGTCTTTGTAAGTGTGTATAATGCTGTTATGACAAACAACAACAGTATTTGTGCATTTGGTTTTGTATATTTTGTATTGAATGCTACAGTACTTTGAATGGTATCCATGAAAATGTGTGACAGTGTGGCTAAGTAGTGGCAGGAAAATAAAACAGAAAAAAATGTTTTAGCATTTCTCTGTTCTTGCATTCAATACTTGTGCATGATCCACATGCATATGTGGGTGTGTGCACATGTGTGTGTGTGCATTTATGAATTCATCACAGCAGTCACAGTGTCCAGCAGGCATGGATGTTACAATGATAGTAGGTGAACTGTGAAGGTGACTACGCCTGCCGTGTGTGTGTGTGTCTGTTCCAGGTGATGGATTAGCTTCATTTCCAGCATAAGCCGTCTGTTGTGAGTGAGTGAGAGTGCGTATGCTTGAACTAAAGTGGCAGGAGGGAGTGTGTAAGTGATACGTGTGTGTACTGGACCATACAGGTGTGAGTATGTGTTTCTGTCACATTGTGTCTATTTATATGTGTCTTTACCTGCATGTGTGTGCCTCTGTAAGTGTGTGTGTCTGCGTGACAGTGGCTGAGTGATGGGTCCAGTATAGCGTGTAGTATGGCGGACAGACGCTGGGTTTCTATGGCCAGAGGCAACTGCAAGGTCTGTGTACAATCAAACGTTTGTTGACAGGCACGATGGACATCACACGGTTATGATGACCTCAACCTGCTGCAGGTGTTGGCCCCCCACCACCACATACACACACATGCAGAATGAATGACTGTTAGTGTTTCGATTACCTTAAAATGTGAGAGAAAAAGTACTTTAAGAAACATTCCACTCTAACAGACCCTGTGGTGTGCTATACAACTAAAAAGACATGTTAAAAAAGCAACAGGTGCTGTCCTCTGAATGATTTAAAAAATCTAAATTTAGAAAAGTAAACTGATATTTTAAGTACATTTTTGGAGTTCTTAAGGGAGTGACTGTCAGATGTGATCAGCGGAGAAACACCAAAGTAACAGCTGTGATCTGTGAACATGGAGTCATTTACACTACACATCTATAATAATCAGACAGGACATAAAAGAGTCAAAAGTTAAATTTAAACATACAATCAATCTTACAAACTCTAAAAAAAAAAAAAATCTTCTTTCAGACAACCAACTAAACCTTAAAAAACTCAATGTATTAACAAATTCTGATGCAAACAGTCAGTCAAACTATGTTTGTTAAAAGCTGTATTACCAAATAACATTTGTGCAGGAAACCAGCAGACAAAGCACATTAACACCTTGAGGTAAAAATTGTTCTCAAATCCCAGATAATCCCAAATAATTTCTGCTTGGTTGGGGATCTGTTAAAAATGATCAGATTAATAATTTAACGGATTAAAAATAAGACAAAATTCTTCCACTTTAACTGATAAAATATGTATTTCTAATCCTTATAGCTATAATTCCATCTTTGTACAAAGTATAGGAATGCATGTGTCCAAATTGGCAAATAATTTATTTATTTTAATTTAATTTAATAATTTTGAGCAAAGTCTAAGTTCCAGTGCATGCCTGTTTGTGTGTCTGTTTGCTGGTGTGTGTGTGCGTGGACATGTGCTTTATCTGTGTGCAGAGGTCTTTTTTCTGTGTGCGTGTGTGTGTATGTGTGTCTTTCTTTAGTCCCCCTGTGAGCCCAAAACAAGGTAAACGTATAATAATAACATCTTCAGAATGTATCTCCCCATCTTTTTCCCTTGAGCAAAACAGCACACACCACACACGCCTCCTCCACACCTCCTCCCTGCCTCCTCCCTCCTAGCGGTGCGAAGAGCGTCCGGGTGTGAAATGTAAAAGGGAGAACGCTGTCGTTCAAACTGTCCCAACCACCAGTGTCTGCCTCTCCCTCTCTCTCTTTCATGCTATTTCTTTCTTTCAGTGACTCTTCCTTGTGTTTCTTTCTTATTCTCTTTCTCTGTCTCCATCTCTCTTTCTCTTTCTCTCATTCTTCTCTCTCACTCTCTCTGTCCCTCCCTCTCAGGTGGGCTGGCTACTGCAGGTTGCAGGTGCATGGGACCCCTCAGCCAATGAAAAATGAGTGCCGTCTCGCAGCGCGACTTTGATGAACCTCGCCATACGTCGGCCTATCACTCTTCTCCATTTGGCTTCCCCCGGAAAAACTGCCCAGCACACACACAGGCACACATACACACAGTGTGCACACAAATACACACACACGCACATAAACACTCACACAAAAGTGGCAAACGCTCTGGACCAAATATTTGTCTTGTTGAAGGAAGAAACTGCGCTCGGGTAAATACGCGGTCAAGAGGGCCTTTTTGTGTGTGCGCGCGTTTGTACTCACATAATAGCTAAGATGCAGAGTGTTTTTGAGATCATTTTTGGACACATCTGACAGAGTGATACAACTCTGAAGATAGTTCACTGAAAAGTTGACTGAAGGTAGAAAAGAATGATCTTCAACAATATCCAGACACTTGATACAAGAAGACAAAACCTTGTCTAGAGGTCGCTGTGTGTGCATGTGTATGTGAGTGTGGGTCAAAGGCATTGTGTCTCTGGTATCTGCTGTGAGAGCAGCCATGAGAGTTGGTAGGCTAATCCCTCCCAGTTGGTCCTTAATCCGGTTCTAATCCCTTTAAAACTCTCTACCAGTCTCTCAGGACCTCAAATAAATCTTGTCAGGTCACACAGCTGATACTAACACACAGACAATGGCCCTGTATGGCGGGTTAAGTGTTAACAAATCACTGTCATTCTTTGTAAGTGAAATGAGCTTCTTTCCGTTCCTTGAATGCGATAATGCCATTATTTTCTCACAGCAGATCCCCCCTTCTTTATTTCTTAAACTATTCACTGTCTCACCCTTGTTTGTCCTTGCATGTAGCATAGCTCCAGTTTGGTGAAATGACATGTTGATTTACAGGATTTGATCACACTTAATTACACTTCTTTTTGTTCTTTTTGCAACATCCTGATTTTTATAACTGGGCTTCTTATTTTAAGAACAAAGCATTATATTCAGGTTAACTTGAACCTAATTAGAGCTAACTGTAAATTTGTATCTATAGCTGAAAGCAAAGATGATTCTTTGAGAAGTAAATAAACATTCAGTGCAAAAAGGAATCTGTTGGGTTTTTTGGGGGGATTTTAAAAAAAAAGGATAACTCACAAGTGAGTGTGCTTGTACTATGAGATCTTATTAAAAAAAATTGCATGGATTGTTAATCATTTTTAAAAATTTCTTTGTACTCTGTCAAGTTTTTATTGTAGTTAGATCTTTTTATATAACACTGATCAAAATGGTAACATGATGCAAAACATCACTGTTTTCTTGATAAGGATGAAAAAAACATATATTAGACTGGAACTAAGGTGTCAAGATATAAGGCTGTGAAACACACATACCAGCTAATCAGAAACAATTATACTCAATGACCCTGGCATGCATCAGTTTTTCAGTGAAACTCATTACTTTGAACACCAAACGGTCCATAAAATGCAGAAAAGAAGTACTTTCATTATACAAACAGACACACGCAGTCCCTATAATCCTCTGGTACACACACACCCACACGCATACACACATATACACATACACACTTCCCAAACAGACAAACACATTACACAAATGAAAAACAAGTGAGAGTCCAGAGAAGAGGCGAGGGGGGCGGGGAGATTTTATTTAAGTGTTCTTGTAAGCCATCTAAGATATTAATGTTGCAAAGCTACTTATCAATATTTAAGAACATAAAAGGAGTGTGATGGCGGAGGTGGAGTGTTGTGTGTTGGGAGGGCAATCCAGGAGGGACATGCACTCTCGGTGTGTCTGCGTGTGTATGTGTGTGTGTGTGTGCATGTGTGTTTGTCCAGAACAACAATGAGAGACGAGATGAGGTCTCTCTGACAGTTAGAGAAGAAGAATTGCTTGGTCTCTGTTCCACTAAAAGCTTTAACACACTCGCAAACATGTGCACCAACACACACAAATGGAGAGTGAGCCCTGTTAAGTGATGGTCAGGATGGTAAATACAACTGCTAATGCCCTGTAACCACAACATACTTGTTTTATGTTGTGGTTAAAATGCACTGATTTATGTTAATGTTTATGAGTGTATTTATGCATTTATGTATGTACACCTATATGTATAAATACTTGCATGTATATGGTTAGAGTTTATGTACACAGTTTGTCTGCATTGTTTATATTTACATGTCTTTGTCACAAACCTGTTGTGTTAGTATTCTCTTCAAAATTAGTGACTAAAATATGTAAATGTATTTGATAGCTTTATTTAATTGATTTATTTGCGATTTTTATCTATTAAAGGGAAATGAAGAGAAAAAATCTAATTTCAGGTCTCTATTGCTGTTAATTGTTCAGTACCTAAATATATTCCCCAAAATATGATTTCTCATTATATTTGCATTAAATGCTCTCTTTTGTCTCTCTCTGTAGAATATCAAAATATTTTTGATGATTCACCTTGTGTTCCACCTTCCTTAAATAAATCCATCCAATTACATTGGTATTTAGGTGAATATTAGGTCCATACATCATATAAAAACATGCAAAACAAAAACCTTAACAAATATCATTATAAAAATGTGAACTTTTGTTGAAAAAATAACAGCAATGGCAATTTACATGGTATTTTTTCTTAAATTTTAGTAAATAATAACTTCTTCATTTTCATAATAAAGCTACACCCCTCCTGTCGCAGCAATTAATTCTATATCAACTTTGGGTCCCAGAGATCGTACTTTTATTTTGAAATTACTGCACTGTTTTCATTCGTCGAACCCGGAAGTGTGTGACACCGTTGGGCTGCTAGTGTCGGTACATTGCCCCGACCTTATTTCAGTTTATTTGTGCTCTGTAAGTTGTGTCACAACATTGCTTTAAAGGGAAAAAAACTGCATGCGAGGTTGTTTTCAAGAAAAGCTTGTTAACATTTGGTGAGTTTCATGAAACGTTTGTGACGACGTCATACAAAGTCAAGCTAATAGCAAACGCTAAACGTTAGCTAACAAACAAAAATACGACTCGATCTTCGTGTGTGTGTTTGTGTCTGTGTATAGGTGTGTGTCTTTGATATCAACTCTGTTGTTGCTGTCACTTTTTACTGGGACATCTGTGAAATCAGTCCCAGACAAAATCTTATGGAGGAGATAAACTGTCTCTGTGTGTGAGCAATGAAAACTACAGTGTACTTATAAATCTGACGCAAGTCACCTTGAAAAATCAGACTCCCACTGATTCATGTCAACGCCTGTTTACAGACATTTTTATTGAGAAAGGTTTTATTGCGTCAATAGATTAAGATGAGTCTCAGGAAGCCACAGTTCAGTGACTCACACTGGGTTTTCACTGTCTGGTACAGCAGCTGAGGTGGGGAGTTTAATGGTGCCACTGGTGAAATGCCCCGTCATACCACCAGAGTGCAACAGCAGACCACATGCAGCATCCGAGCTGTGCACATGCATCACTTTCTTCATCAACAGACACACACATGCAGCACACACTCCCCACACAAAGACAGGATGGGATGGGAAATCATGTAGTAAAAGTGCCTCAGGTAATGTTCTACCTGTCCTTCCAACTCTGGCCATTACAGTGTGGAATCTGGTGGATGCAGACTGAAATGCCCCTGGCAGGAAGTATCTAGAGGAAATATGGAGGACAGGCTCTCTGGAAGTAGTCCCACTGAGGAAGAGTCTGCAGACTGCACAGAAATGAAAAGGCAGATACTGCAGGCTTACAGCATCATCATACAGCATCATGGTCCCATTAGATCTATAGAGACGTATGATGAGACTCATGTTCAACATGAGTGCCTGCCATGGACAATGAGGCAAATATTCCCTCCTGTTGCAGTTCAGTTACAGTATGACCAAATTATTTTATAAGTCCCTGAACACCAGGCTCCTGCCTCCAGCATCCACAGTCCTCAGTCACCGTTCCAAGGCCAGATGGCCTGTACCTGTGCTCAGTCCCTACAGCTCTGTGTTGGCCAACTCTGACAAAACAATCTGGACTGAGGTTACTTTTTTACACATACACATGCCTCTGCTGTGGTAATGATTGGATTACACCCAAATGCAAAAAAAGGAGAAGAAGTGAAAATGAGTCATATAGATGGATGGAGTTAGAAAAGTTTAGAAAACAATTGTTTTTTTTTTGTCAGACAGCTACTTTACAATAAAAAACCTATTGTTTCTGTGCAGACCCTAAAATTGGGTGCATTGTCTTCATTGGCTGCCAGCAGCATTCGGAAGCAGAGGAGGTATTTTTCAAAAAATAACAAAGAAGAAGGTTTTCAGCAAGCAAAAGCCTTATTAAACTGCTCTTTGATCCAGAGTGAAAATGACCGATGAGTTTAAAAGAATCAGCCACATTTCTGTGCCTGATGATACATGATGATGCATTTAATATGTACTTAGAAGTTTGGAAGATTTTATCTGCAAGAACACCTGCTGTTGGGAAGAAATGACAAATAATCAAATAAAATGAAATACTAAAAGTAGACTTTAAAAAAAAAGAAAAATCAATTGCTGTTGTCTTAAAATACCATGAATGACAAGATATTTCCGAGTTCATCTGTGCCTCTGTGCATTTTTCTATTCAGCAAATAACCACATGCAATTAAAATGCCAGACAAAGGAAAGTAGTTGAATAGAAATAATAAGCAAGGCCACCAAAAACAAGTGATACTTATCTGATGTTAATGTAAGAGCATCGTCTGATAACTCTCATCACCTCCCGGTGGTCTGATAAGGCATTGCAGGAAAAAACAAAAATTGCACACATACAATCACAAACACACACACACACACACAAACACATACACACACACACACACCTTTGCACACATGACAATTAGGACTCAGTTCTGAAGACATGCTTATTTCTGTCGTTCTTCCCTACATGTTCCCTCTTGATGGGGCCTATTTTCTCTCCAATTAAGTCCTTAATTGCTCTGGGTAATAGAGTCTATTAATCCTGTGTCTGCTAATAAAACCCCAGCTGTCTGGCAGGAGGTTGCCAACATGCAACAGTCACCAGCTCTACTTGTAGTTGACAACATGTCGTGTGTGCGTGCCTCCAACTGCTGGCATCTTTATGAGCAGCCAAAGTAAATTCCAGTGGTTGTGGTTGATTTATGTTTTCATCTATATAGCTATAATTGTTTTCGTTGTCAGAAACCAAAGCTTTTCTCTTGTGCACCCTTGCTGCTGCCAACAAAAATGTCCATAGAAAGTCTTCTATAGTGACAAACTGTCTTTCACTAGCTTTCTCATTTTTCCTCTGCCTGTAACTTTCCTCCTGTCTTTTTTCTCTGCCCCAGTTTCTCCTGTTCTCTGTTCTCTCATGGGATCGTCAGGATAGTCTGTAAATTGGCTTTCTGTTTCTGTGTTTACCAGTGTTCGATCACAAACACCTCTTGTAGGTACTGTGAATCCCCAGGAGATGGCACTGTTTGGCAGCACGCAGCCTCTGTTGTGTTTAGGTTGCCTAGCAGAAGTCAGTCAAGTGGCTTTAAGACAAAATGTTTTTTATACTGGCCCCTTTTTTTTTGAAGGTTTATCTTTGACATTTCTGCCTCTATCTGACAAGCGAGATAGACAGGAAACATGAGGGAAGAGCAGGAGGGACACCACGCAGTTAAAATCCCCAGACAGTATTAAACCAGGAAAATGATGATTACATGGTAAGTGTTGTTGACTGCAATGCCTCAGAGACCCCCATATCAACACATTTTTAAACTGTAAGAATCCCATCATGACCTCCATCATTACATGTCATCTAAATGTTGACATTTCTCTGCTGCACACTGAACTGACACTCTGCTGTTAATAATCATTTTTGTTTGTGTTGTTAAAAAACAAGAGCATCATTGGGGGAGAGAGAACACAAAGAGTCCAACATACATCTGGACATTAGTTCCCTCCTAGCCTCCCTCTCAGAAAGTTTAATGTATCTTCAACACAGTCTCACAGCGTTTCACAAAACAGTGATGAAATTTAATCTATAAAATTAGGACACTGATGTCGTTCCTGCACCACATTTTATGACCGAACAGAGGAAGATGCAGGCAGGAGGCTGGAGTGGATGGCACAGCTGAATGCCAGGGTTGGACTCCTGTCAGTGGTTATGCTTGGGCAACAAAACACTTTGGTTGAAGAGAGATCATCTTGCCGACTGTCATGAAAATCATATTTGTGAAACAGTTTAAAAATGTCATCAATAGGATTCGTGTATGCTGACATGAATTGCTCATTTGGAGGTTGTGCTGATAGAAATGGAAACCATGTTTCATGAAACTGCACAACACTGAAAACGTGCAATTTGTGTAATCAGACATGAAGTTGCACTGATTGTCATGAAATTAATAGACTTTTCATGCTCATGTCCATAAATCTTACTGATTTTATTTTGCGAATATTTCATGACCTGCCCTGATTCTTGGTTGAAATACATATTGTTTGTTTTTGGATTCTGAATTAAACCTAAAAATAAATTTACACATTTTAAATCCTAAAACAGTAGGTAGCTGCAAATATGAACATCAAAACTTTGTCCATACACGACAAGATCCTTACCGACGTGCGTCCAAATGTATGTGATGAGGGATGAAGACCACAGTTTTGTGTTCAACCAAGAAATTATTGTCCTTTAAGCACAGAATTACTTGTTGTATTACAGTCTGTCCACAGCAGCTCAGCTTTAGGGAAACGTGTTGGGGAAACAGGGAGAGGATTTTTTTTTTTTTTCTAAAAACATTTTACCTTTGAATGATTGATTAAGTCAGACCACTGAAGCATCATATTAGCTTCTGATAAACTTTGAAAAATATTTCAGATGTCAGTGATGGAACGTGTGGATTTTGTCCCCATCTCTTTTATTAAAAGCATATCAAGAAGGGATCTCTTAGTGGCCATTACTTAAGCTCTTGAAAAATTAACTATCTTTTGATAATCTGTGGTTGAAACGAAGATCAAGAAGAGCAGATATGGAGAAAAAGACATTATGCACATGCACATGGTGTTTTCAAGCTGTCTTGTTGTACCACTGCAGTCTTGTAGTGCTGCTCACTACAGGTGAAGACTGAGTTTAGTCCCAAAGTGTTTTAAAGGCATTTCAGCAGTATTTGGTTGTTCACTTTCCCTCAGACAAGATCTTGAAGCGAGATCTCTGATTCAACCTGGCAAGCTCACTTTCCCACCCATTAGTCAACTGTTGTCACCACATAAGTCACAGAGAGTGATGAGTACGCCAACAGTCTGACTATGAACGTGGACTTGAGGAGTGTCAGCAGTGTGTTAGGTGATGTTATGAATGGCTGTTAACAAATGGTCAAAACTGGACACGACAGGAAAACATCAAGAGGAAATCAATGTTTTTAATGTGCAGTGAGAAAGTAAGGGCAACTGATAATGATTGTGTTTCTATAAAGATAGACATTTCTTTCCAAGTGAAAATCGTGTTTATATACTTATATAAATATCTATATTATATATAGAATACATATCTATTTGCTATGCATACTCAAAACACACCTTCAAATATATTTAAAAAGTCTTTCAAAACACAAATGTATTCTTTTCTTTCCTTAAACATGAACTATCCATATGAACCAAAGTAATTATCAGGATGGAAATAATATTATGTTTGAAAAACCAAAACATTGAAAATGCTTCACTTTTGAATCGAGAACAGTAGAGGACATATTTTTTCGTGTGGGATTCAAAAGCCACCTTAATCTCTTGACAAACCAGGAACCACATCGCAAGTGAACAAAACCAGCATAACACTTATACACAAATCCCCCTTTCTATGATAGATGAAATGCAAATAAGTATGACTTCTCAAGCAAACTCTTTTCTGTTATAAAAATAGAATTCTTTTCAAAATAATCTACAGATTTCTTTTTAAGGTGAGGCATTTCACTATCACTCTAAAACAGCAAGGCTGTTTGTTTCAATAGAAAATATGAAGCTTCTATCTGATTGGAGAGGACTAGTACGAGGGGGGGGGGGGGGGGGGGGGGGGGGGGGGGGGGGGGGGGGGGGGGGGGGGGGGGGGGGGGGGGGGGGGGGGGG
>JAPZDT010000011.1:3308379-3320593 GCA_029814675.1 Acanthurus coeruleus | reverse complement strand
GACATGAATCTTTAAATTGACTCATCAGGCGGTGATTTTACATTAGCATTTGCAAGTAAATACCGTATGAAATGAGCACTCATATACATTAATACATTAAAGATGGTAAAGGGTTTCCATTAAATTATATCCTTACTATTTTAATGTGATACATTTCCTTTTAAATAGGATGTTAGGGCAAAAAAAATACACATCTGAAGAATAAAAGATAGAGCTATTATTTATGGAGAAATTGCTTTGGTTCAAGCGCCTATTACATGGGATCTTTAAAGTCTAGTGTGCAAGTATTAGGTGGATAGGGGCCCCCGAGGTCAAACACAAGGCTCAGTGCAGAGAGCAGCATACTAACACTGCAGGGTCAGGACCACCCATGCTAATGAGAGGCACTGGGGAAACTAACTCATGCAGTAATATGCAACCTTTTAACACCTAATAAGAGGTCGTTTTACAGTCAATATGTGTCTACTTTGCCTTTTAGTCTCACGATGACTCTCTAAATAAATGTACCATCCATTTGTTTTAAAAATGAGATGTTCAGTTAAGCCAATGCAATTCACATAACCTCCTCTTAAAGGGTCAGTTCACTCAAATTCCAAGAAAAAGACATTTTCTCCCTTTAATCTCTTGTGGTATCTAACCATTCGGATACTGTTCGGACATGTACTTTTACTTTTCAGTCAACTGATTCCAAGATTTTTGATCTTTCTTTCTTCAAAAGTAATCACTTTACAAAGAATGATGCACAGGTTACTTGCTGTAGCTCCCATAGAAACTGTTGACTACAGAAATTGTGACTGTGATTAGGACATTTTTCCAAAATAAAAGTTCACATATTTTTGCAAATCTTTGAGTGACAAGAACGTTAATCCAGAGGCTTACATAATATTAGGGTGTCAGCGGGAGTTTCAGAGGGAAATATGTGAGCACATAAAACCATTAAGGTATCATATTGTTTGGGTGAAGTAATGCATGGGTGTGAACAATTAAAGAGCCCACAGACTGAAAGTGTCTGTCCCCAGTGGTGATAAAATGCCTTTAATAATCAGAGCTTCTTAATTTCAGCCCTTTCAGATTTTCTCACTTAGCTCTAACCTCTCTCTCACCTCTGCACGGTCTCCTCTCCACTTCCTGCCCTTTCCCACTCAACCGTCCCTATAGGCATCCCTCTAGCTCCTCATTAGTGTGTGTGTTTGTTTTTGTTGACTGTTATGCATGTGTGTGTGTGTGTGTGTGTGTGTGTGTGCGTGTCACATCCGTCAGCAGACCCCCTGTGGCTGTGCTGAGTGCCCTCCTGGCTCTAAGTCTATAAAGCTGTCTCCAACTTATTATTACCACCCATTACAGCTGACCGTCACGACACCGTAATAGAACGGCCCCCATCACGCCTCAACCATACCAGAACAAGCCCCCCTCCCTTTCCTGTCCCTATTTCTGCCTCCATCTCATTCCCGCCAACATCCCCCTTCTTGTGCCTCCTTCCTCTCCTTCATTTCATCCTTGTCTATCATAATTTTCCCCTTTCTGTGTCCTCTATTCTACCTTTAATTATCCAATCTGAAGTTTAACCCAGAAACATTGTTGAACACCTTCCCCCTTCTCAGTTCTTAACTCTCAAACACTTGCAGCTTCCGACTTCCTGTCTTCTTTCTTGTCCCCAATTCCACCTCCTCCTGCCTTTCTCTCCCCTCCTGTCACACCTTTCCTCCCCAGTCCATGCCCTTCACTTGTCTTTCTCCTCTTTTCTGCTCGCTACTCTTGAATTTTGCTGTGTTGCCCTTGTCTTTGGTCAATTGAGCATGCTGACTTAGCAGAGGCAGTCGATGAAAGGGATCACACAAATTTGGTGTGCTTCACCTTATTTTTCTTTTTTTCTTCTTCTTCTTGTACAATAAAAGGACTGGAGGGAAAGTAGAGCATAGGGACTGGCTGATCACCTCTTGTCAATTCCAGCTAGCTCACAGGAAGCTCTGTTAAATGTGAAAGGTATGTATAAAAATTTAATTTATGTCACTCTTAATTATGTTCACTGACCATCTTTCTCACTCTCTTTCTGGCGTTCAACTGGAAGTTAGCGACAAGTGACAAAAAGAAATGCATCATTAACATCAATAATAATGGATTTCTGTGGGTTTGAACATTGTTGGAAACTTCTGCGTTTACACCATTAAAATATTTATACACACACACACATGCACACACACCCTAACCCACAGTTGTTATAAGACAATGTGGAAATGTTACATAATATACGTTTAGGTATGTCACTGACAATTGTAACAATTGAAAATTTTCTCCAGGATTCTTGGAAATTTAAAAAAAATAATCAGTTTCTTTCTACATTTCATAAACAAACCTTTGATGGATTGAAGGAGGAAATAATTGGCAAATTTATTGATAATGAAAATAATAATTAGTAGCCCTATTGACAATGAATGACTCTTTTTTGACTTGTCCAACCCTGGTGGATAGTTAAAAACAGGCAAAGCAAAGCCTCACACTCCCTCTTGCAACTTTAGGTCAGACATATTCTCACTTTGCTTTCTGATCATGTATAAAGGCCGTTTGAACAGATTCACAGTGGTGGGAAAATGATGGGCTTGTCTGGCTTTTTTGTCTTTATGCAATGCTGAGTCTTTAGGTTTTTTTTACTGACTTTTACTCTCATGCAGGCTCAAAGCTCGGAGCGTGTCAGCCGTCAATCAGCCATCAGCTTCAGTCTTTGTGTTTTCTTCTGATGAGAGCTTTAGCAGAGGAGTTGAGGTGACATAAGTTGAAACAATGTGTTTCATCAGTTGGCTTTTGTCTTTTGAGGTCAGTTTGGCATGTCAGGACGAGTGGGTTCTGTCTACTAAAGTTCAGATTTGGAAAAACCAAAGTTGTTCTAGGATTTGCGGCACTGATGGAAGGTGATGGAATGTGATGGAATTGACAGCAAAATGGTCCATATTGTAGGATCCATCCTTTTCAAGGCACCTTTATTCCTAACATGTCTTACTGATTAATTTCTCTTAACAACGCTTGAAGAGGCAACAAATAAAAGAGTCTACCAAATTACACATGATCAGCAGCTTACCCAAGCCACAAACAAGCACTCTTTGGCAGGAAGTAATGGTGGTATTATATTATTAAGTGTTGACAGACAAATATTCCCAATGGGAAAGGAATTCCTCCAGGTTTTTTTCCTCACTCTCTTCTTATTTTTTTGTTCCAGTTGTTGTACGCTTGAAAAGTACTAAAGCTAAGGAAGCTCCCTTAATTAACTGACTGAAATCCAAATAAAAAAAAAAATTAAATACCAATACAAGTATCTTCCAGCTATCAAATGTAGTTTTTCAATGAACTTCCTGAAACCTCTGGTTGTTTATTTTCAAAATGATCCCATTTTCTGTAGCAACCATATAACTCATGAATAATGTTTATCATAATATCACTATACAAGTGATAAAATCCTCATCACCTTCGTCCAATCTGCTGCTCTCTTTAATCCACAGTGAGACATGGTAAGGAGACAATTTTGCTTCAGAGTTGCATTAAAATGCCACAAACTCTCTCTTCTCTTTCTCTAATTCAACATTGACATCCCAACTGCCTAAAAGCACTTGTGTGCTCTTGGAGGACTTGTTTTCTTGAGGTCACATTTCTCTTGGTCAATCTCAGGTTGTTACTGTCTGACGGTCCTGCAGCTCTCCATCTCTCTCCAATTCTCTCTACCCGACTTCCTACCACACCTCTCTCCACATCCCCAGATTAACCTACGAGGGGGGCCTCAAGGCAAAAATTTGCTTTGGCCTCCTGCTAGCTTTATCTTAAAGTCAAAATCAGAGGAAAAAGGGCACTTCTTGAGGCCTTCAGAAAGTGAAGAGAAAAGAAGAGATAGGCATCAATTATACACATTTAAGTGCAAGGTGTTTATTGAAGCTGAGGAAAAAGGGATTTTTAGTGGCAGCATAAGCTCTTTAACTACAATATTCATGTTTTACAATCTCCAGTCTTCACTTAAAGCTACTGTGTTGGCATCATGCTGTTCAGTGAAATGCGTCATAATGCTTCAAGGTCATCCATCAAATTTCAAACATTTATTTTCCTCCATCTCCTTTTTGACTAAATTCATGTCTCAAGAACATTTTAAAGCACACTGTGGCTTTAGATGAGGAAAGTAGCAGAGAAGATGAAAGAAGAAGATAGCAAAGAAAATCAGATGAGAGGAAAAAGAGGAAAATCTGAATATAGAGTGAAATGAAGAAGGAAGGATGGAGAAGAGAGCTGAGCTGGAAAAAAAGTGTAGAATGAGAAGAGAAACTATGATGGTGATGATGGTGATGGGGGTTGGAGGAGGAGAAAATGAGGGATGAACAAACCATCTGGAACATGAGACTTAGAAAAAAAACAACTTCTGTGCCTCCTCAACATCTTGTTTAGTCACTGAAGACTGCTGCTGCCAAGTGTGAGTGTGTGTTTGTGCATGTGGAGGACATAAAGGAATACACAGCAGATTGGGCTTTGTATTTACTGAACATGATACAAATTATGAAAGCAAGTCGCAGTAATTTCTCTTTAAAGTGTCAAACAAGAAATTAAAAAAAACTGTTAGACATCTTTATGACTGGACAAATAACTTGAAACTTCACTCTGAAGTGGACCTGAATAAAAAATGAGGGCTGATTGATAGGTTTGTTTCCTTACGTAGATGGAGTTGAGTTGTACAACTTGTACAACTGTGCATGCGGCTAAATTTAAGCAGACTGCAGAAAGTTTGAATTCAGTTACTTTTGTGGAATTTCTGGTTTAGGTAAGTGAACATTGCAAGTCAGCAGTTTCTGAGAAAATGGACAACATCTTTCTTCATGCAGTCATTCAATATGAATTCAATATGTGAGTTCCTATTGGCCAGCACCCTCCCTTTTCGCCTGCTTTGGCACCCTCAGACTACAAACTCTTTCCCATGAGCTCAGTGGAAGCCATGTGACCACTTTCTAGAGGTACAAGACACTGAATTCTTAAAAATAAGATATATGTAAGCCGCATGACCACTGGACTTGCTGTGCAGATAAAGGACATGACAATTCTGAAAAATAAACTTGGTTTTCTAAAACTGACACCTCCTGCCTTAGACCATGAATTTATCAGTCACTATTTGTGTAATGGCAAATGCAGCAGGATGCTACTATGACATCTTTTCATTTCTTAGCACGTCTTTTATTTTCTCTCCATCCGCCTGCCCTGAATGCATTTATTTATGCAGCTGTATTGTAGTAACCACACACCATAATCACATCTTCATTAATGTGACTGCACATCCAGCTGCTTTTGTCAGCGTTATCTCTCCCATCTACATACAGCCACAGAGTGGGCCGTGACTTGAATACCTAGAGCTGAGGAAACACTTTGGTCAGCACTATTGGTCCAGCGTATGTAGCTTTGTACAGTATTTGCCAATTGGAGTTTTTATCCTGTGAGGAAATTTCCATGTGAATCAAGTGGATGCACCAACATAAAAGAAAAAAAAATCTGCTTGAACCAACCATGGCACTATAATTACTACTCTATCATGTGTAAGAGTAGTGTTCAAACTTCAGAATACTTTAATTTTTCATTAAAATAAACTATATAATACCATGGAATAACTATTTTTAAACCGTAGTAAGTCATTCTCTAATTAGACTTCACCCTGGGAATACTTGGAAAAGGAAACTCGACTGCTGGCAAGAGAATGATATATTCCATGGTGGCTTTCGAAATCTTATTCATGAATTCAATTTTCCCTGATAATGAAGTGAGACTTCTTGAAAATGGAATGACCTTTAACCTTGATTAAACAAATCAAAAGTTTGCACTTCAGGTTACAAAATATGGTAGACTACAGGTGTCTTTCATCAAACGCTAAAAGTGAGTTCATAACCTCAACTATCAAAACCGCTTTCAAGCAGCTGCAAATTGTTTTATTTGGATTGATGCAAGTTTTTTTTTAATAGTCAATCCATGTTTTTAAAAATCATTTGGTCATCACAGAAATGTGATAATTGCTGATGGGCAACTTAGTTTAATAAATCTTTCCAAACACTTAAAAGATATTTAATTTATAGTTTCATGTGTTTTTTTTTTCTTGTAATAAAGTGTATTCATCACCTATAATTAACTTTAATCAATGAGAGAAACCAACAAAACAACAACCAATCAAGGGATGAAAGATGAAATTATCATCAGTGACTGCTTAAGGTGTCACCACAACAGCTTTTACAACAAATTTGAAGCATTTGTCAGTTTTGGTTCTCATGTCTGTTGAAGTAATTAACAGCTGAAAAATCGTTGCAACAGTAATACTCACCCCATTTCTAGGATAGGCCACCCATCCGAGGTCACCCATTACCGAGCGAGAATCCAGCAGGTTCACTGTAAAAGACCAGAAACACAGAAGTTCTTAAGTATAGAACAACAACCAAGCAATTAATCTAAACAAAGTAAGAACATGACTAAAATTTTCACCTCATCCTGTAATGTCCAACATGCTAATTGTGCAGGTCCCATCTGAAAGTGCACTAAGGATCTGCTCAAGTCAAGTATTTTTCATTCACGAATGTGACCAATGATAAAACCTGTACAATTTCTGCGACTGCTTTGTAGATTCAGATTCTATTTTTAAGAATTTACATAGTTTAATCACAAACTGAGGATTAAAATAGGAACTTTTAATCTGAGATGCTGTAAATTCACTTAAGAAGTTTCCTCAGGCCCTTAACAGGTACAGCACCAAAATTTCTATTCCATTCCCTCTCTGAATTTGTGTGTCTCTTAAAGGCTGAGAGAAAAGAAGCACCTTCTTTTTAAATAATATATTACACTTGTATGAAGTGGATTTTTGTGCACAGTAATTTGAATACCAAGAATCACTCCATGGGTCTAAGTTGACAAAACACTTAGCATGGCCTAGAGTGTTTGTGCTAAGTGGTTATTATCTATTTACACTCTTTAGTGGAGGTGAACTTTTGTTAAACTTGCTCGACCAAAAACTGCTTCTCACCTCTACACTTCAACAACGCACTCAGCTCAGACTAATCCATTAAAACCCTTCTCTTCCAGCCACTCAGTTGAAAGCTGTCAAGTGCAATTCACCGCTGCAATCCTCCAAAACATGTTTCCATCTCCTCATGTGCAGCATCGGTGACAGTGTCATCTTGTGAGTTCTGTCTTATCTTCCCTAACAGTGAGTTCAAATACACAAACGTTCTTGTCAAAGTTGCATCTCAGAAAGGCAACTGTGATCTCACAGAGATGGTTTTGGACTAATTTGGAAGCACTTAGCAATAACAAACACAGTGGATATGTCCTTAACCTATTCTCTTCTTCTTTTGCTGGCAACATGTTTTACAGAATAAACAATTTGTGATAAAGTGCCCTGCGCCATATGGTGTCTGGTCCATATGGACTTACAAGACACTAGAAAGCAACAACAGGCAGGAGAAACACATAGTAAAAATTTCCTCGACAGCATTTTCCCAGACACTGAATACAGTAAATCACATTAGTGAACATATGCTGCGTCTCATTTTAGCAGCAGCTTCAAACCCTGTCTGAATTTGCCATGTCAGCGGTATTAACCCTCATAAACACAATTCAATGTTTAGAAGACCAGAGTTCAGTTGTCTTTATCTTATCTAAGCTAACATTGTGCTTGTCCTGTGTCAGACAGCATGTACTCAAACAGTAAAAGAGGAAGTCCTACTAAATGTCAAGATCCAATTTCAAGGTTCTTGTCTTGTCATTTGAGCAGAACACCCCTAAAAGTAACACCTGCTGCATGCTAGCAAACCGTAAACCCTTCAAAGTGTCTCCAAAGGGGTTGGTCACCTCGCCTTGTTCGTTGTCCAGGAGTAAATTTTACTTCTGTTCCATACTTTAGAGCACAATATACCTCCACTTATACTTTATTTGACTTTCAAGAGGATAAATATACGTAAAAAAAAATTCAAACCAATCATTTTAGTAAAATCAGGTGCTGGGGAACGACTGCTTCTTGAAGACATTCATTCATGACGATTGCTTCGGTATTGGAAAGTGATGATATGCACATTGTGCAAGGCTAGTAGATAAAAAAGAATCAAAAATCTTGGTAATGATGTTTCGATCCCACTTGGATCCTTGGAGATACAGGTGGGATCAATACATTGTTATTATTAACACATTTTTGTTGAATGTAGTATCTGTGAAGGCAATACCTTTCTTCATATTGCTTCAGTATAACATGTTAAGGTTTGTCTGTGCCAACATCTTTCACAGTGAACAACCCAACACATGCAATCTACCAAAACTTCGATCGGCAACTTATTCATAAACATTACAAGCTGCAGATTGCATTCTATTACTTCAGGGTGCCTTTCATGTTGTATTAAGTTGAGGGGCAGGATTCGTTCAACATTTTCATAGATGTGGGTCTAAGTGATGTTACTGCTGTCAGTTTAAACTGAATTGATAGCTCCACTCCCCAACACTGCTCCCAAGGATAAGCAGTTAAATGATGGATGAATAAACAATGGAATTTACTTGTTAGTTAACAGTTATCTTCTTGATTTGGTCAATTAAGCGTGTAAATTATAGCAGAAAAAGTAGCAAATAAACAAGCATAAGAATGACACCCAACTAACACAAATATTCCAATGAGGCCTGCTGTGATTCTGCATGGTGTTCAGGCATATTTTTTTAGATTACAGTATTTTACAGAACTTTCAGGTTTGAAAACCGCCAAAGAGACCAATGAGAAGATGCCAATCAATTAGGTGTCAAAGGTTAAAGCAAGGGCTGCTGTTTAGAAATAATTCAGATTAATAGGAAGCCTGGTAAATTTGAGAAGTTGGTTATCTTGTTGAAAAGTTGGAGGTTTCAGTCTCTCATTGGCTGCTGACTCTTTTTCCATTGCTCTAAAATATTTTTAAACTGTTCATCTTTCAAACTATGCTGAAAATAATTCTTGCTTTGTAAGAGCATTTCTGATTATCGATGGCAGCGAGTCCTTAACTCACATACACCCCGCATTTCCTTTGTTGACTACTTCATAATAAAAGTAAACTCATGTTGCACCATTTAAATGCTTTTAGGTGAAGCTGCACTTGTAGGAAGTGTTTGATTTGCATTCGCAGTAACCCAGTCAAGTGCACAACAGACAAAGAGCATCATCTAGCAATATCTCTTCTTAAAAATGTCTTGTGTAATTAGTAACACCAGTGTTGACAAGAATCTTTTAAACTGTGGGAAGAATTACTCACTGTGGTCTCCCTAATTATTTATATGCAAATTCAAAATATCTCATATGCAAACATTTTCCCATAAGTGGGATCATTTTACTTTTTTCCATAAAATAGGCACTAAAATGTCTATGCAAAATACTACAGCGGACTTTAGAAAGGCCTAACTGGCACTCTGTCTCAAACTGGTGTAAATTTCAAAAAGAGGGATAACAGCTCTTTCCCCACTAATTTAATAAAATATAGTGTTTAAGTGTTCAATACAGAGGATGCAAAGCTCCACATTATGATATGCTTTCTTTCTTTCTTCTCTTGGTATTAAAAAAAAAAAAAAAGGATGATGAACAAGCCAAGATGATCAAAAAATTATATGTTGCTCGCTTAACCTTACAAGATCTCTTGCCACTTATTGGAACCGCTAACAAGAGAAGTTTCAAGTAACACTGATACACAGCAAACACTGTCTGTATGCAAGAGCCTCAGTCATCAATAACATTATAAATCATATTCATGTCGTAAACCAGCTGTTGAGTGCAACGTCTCCAAACGTATATTTTATGATAAGTCATGTTATAAAACGATTCACACATGAACCCTGCTCCAATGTCAAAAAACAAATAAGACATCTGCGGCGAGAAGGTGGAGCAAGCAGAACAAACCATAAAGCAGCAGCTAGTTCAGTAACTGAGACGCACACACCCGCTCTGCAAACCCTCCCAATACACACACACACACATACACACATGCACACATGCTTACTCTAGTCTTACTGTCTCCACTGCTCTGCAGAGAATAATAAAAGATGTCCTTAGGAGGCGATTAGACAACTAATTAGGCCATAAAGTAGAGATAAGTGACGCTGAACTAGATCATAAGGGATATGTTACCTCTTTCACTCCCTCTTGCGCTCTCTAAGGATCAAACCACCTACAAGTTTAAGCTCAGCTTGACAATGATCTACAGAACTTATTATTAACTTATTATTAAAACTCATCACCATTGAATAAATGTGGGGGATTTAGAGTCTGCTTGTGACATTTTTTTCAAGGATACCCTAAGTATTTTGAATTTTGTAGAGCTGTGAGTGGATTTTCAGCACCGGGAATACTGATAAAATTCTCCTTGAGATGACAACTGAATATTCGATCTGAGAGGCACCAAGGCTGCCTGGGTATTTATTTTCAATTACATACTTTAAGCACTTTACAGGTGACAGGTGTATAAGTGCCAGCTTGACCCTCACTGATACTCTGTCTGGAACCACATCATAACATTAACTTCTACTTCGAAAAACCAACGATTAATGCATAAAACATATAATTTCACAACACCATTTGCCTCTTTAGTCCTTGTTTCTTGTGCGTACTTCATGACTTTAGATTGCGGCATTTCCACGTTAGCTTGGATCGCTCTGGGCTTAATGGCCTTCCTTCTCTCTCACACACAGACACACAGGCGAGCGAGCAGACACACACGCTTCTTACAAGCCATTTACTACAATTAACCCAAATCTAAGATTCTCATTTGATCAAGACCATTATCAACAAAAAAAAAAAGGGAAGTGATGAGTTTTAAACTCCCTTACGCGTAGGTTCACACACTTGGGCTCATCAGTGTTAGTAAGACATCACTGTTAATCAAACACAATAACAATGTTGAAAACAGATGTAAAGCATCTGGCTCTGCACAGAGATGTTCTGAGAAAATTGAGCAGTTTAGATGAGAATGGATTGGCTTCGAGAGAGGAAATTAATCACACTGGCACAAAGTGAAGAGTTTTCTTCAATATCATTCATCAGAGGTGAAGCCTCACTGCAGGATAACTGGTCTCACCTTTATGCTAACATTATTAAAGAGGCATCAGAACTTTTCTCCGCACTTCTTTCCTGATCAATATGGGGTTTAAAATGTATATATAGATAGGACAGAAAGATGAACTTTAATTTTAAAAACAACCTACAGCTTGATAAGATTGTACTTTTGTATTAAGACAAAAATTAAGACAGGCAAGTGGCCAAGGTCCCTGATGACTTCTCCAGGATTTCCAAAGTGAGCTGAAAAAAAAAACGAGCTAATTTGACTGTATAATTACAATAAATTAGCCCAATGAGAGAATAGCGGTTATTTTAATTATAGGCCTCACCTTCCTCTCCAATTATGCATGCAATGTATGATGATTCATTGCAATGCAAATATGTGCAAAATTAATCTATAATTTGTGCTGAACGGCAGCCTCTGGCTTCTTAAGCTGTTAGGTGTTCAACCGTTGTATCTGATGTGTTTTGTCACGAAGACGTTTGTGGTTTTTCAGTCAAATTTGACAGAAATGAAACAGGGTTTTAACAATGTGCTCATGGTGAGGACAGGTTTGATAAATGAAAACAGCAAAGAAAAGAACTGTGAATGTGCCGTTGAGTACTTCTTTCTTTCTCTCTTCTTTCTCTCTTCTGTCACTGCACACAACACAAGCATATGATCCAGTTTGCCATTGATCCACAATTCTCACAGCCTGAAACTAGGCTTTTTTTTAAAGCATTGTTTAAATCAAGCACTACTCCTTTCAAGTGATTTTGGTAGAATAATAATACTGAAATACAAAGTTACCACACAAGAGGTCAAACCTCGAACCTGGAGTGTGATGCATGAGTTTAGAGGAGACGGATACAAAGAGGAAACCTTTGCATCATTGCTGAACTTCTTAAGACCATGCTTAAGGATGTCCTGCAAGTCGCTCCAGGATGTCTCATGGTCACACTTTGGGAGCCACTTTTGTGAATCCAAACTTTGACCAAATAAATCTGCCATGTGAAGAAAAAGCAGGTTGATGAATGTCCTCTCCTTCCCGGATAATGCTGTCTAATAGCTGCAAACAATGGCATTCATCTTGAGCTATTAAAATGCTGCTCAGTCTGCGGACAATAGCGTGGGAACAATAACTTACATACTGTTTCAGGTTTTATTCTTTTTCCTTCTCTTAT
>JAPZDT010000011.1:2912720-2928007 GCA_029814675.1 Acanthurus coeruleus | reverse complement strand
AAGAGGGAATGTATGAAACACTCCTCGAACTTCACACAGTTAATCCGGCATGGGTTGAGGTGATGATGATAAAGGAGTCATAACACATCACAGAATAAAACAGCCCAGACATGGCACAAAAAATGAGTAGGTAAGAATAATAAGTTAAGAAGTGGCATTATATCCACACCTAACCCCCAGCACCCCCTACACAACAGAGAAAGGCAACATCAAATAAATGTGTAAGAAAATAGCTAGAAGACCTGTCTAGAGACAGGCCGGGCCATTATAGCAAACCCTTGCAATAGAAAATGACAGTGAAGGTCCAACTGGTTTTGAGTGGGCATCCCAAATTTAATAGAAAGTGTCCACTGAGGACTAAAGCATATTAATACACTCCATTATTGTGTTTGATATTCATATTATCACCATCAGGAAGATTAAGAAGGAGACACCAAGGAATTAACTTCATGGTGGAACCAAAAATAACACGCAATTCATCTGCAATATCAGACCAGTGGCCTAAGCTTGAAACATGTAGTTTGAAGTTTTACAAGTAATCCCTGATTTTAACATTGTATGAACTGTCAATTAACTATGCAAATGTATGCAGGGACAAAGGCCGAGTCTAAAGGTTTGACACATTTTCAAAAGAGCCCTGAGGCACCTGTTGATTTTAGAGTGAGATGTCCCAGAGCCCCTTGCAAACTAGCCAGGGACATAAGTTTGAGCGACTGAGTCCTTAAGGTAGACATGAGAATTGCACCTTTGACACTGCATCTGTGGAGCATCTCAATGATTTTTAAAGTTTATTGGTTCTGTTGGACATCTCACTTCAAGATTATGCAGTCAAAATACTTCAAATCTCAACCTTATTGCATGGACACCCTCATATAAACCTCTGCTGTCCCTGGCTGGTGTTTGCTCAGCCTCTGCAAGCTGTTGCCATGGTCACTGAGAGGCCAGTGGTAGGCGTGGCCAACGCCACAACCCCGCACGGCAACAGGGACGCCGCTGCTGTGGGGACCAGGTTTTGCTGCCAGCACATAGGAACCACACGTGAGGGGCTGCAGGCTGGGGATGAGGTTGCAGATGGTGCCGTGGCTGTGAGCCCAGAGGACGAGTTTACACAGATTGTCAGAGGTGGTCCGGACCGGGTCGGACATGACAGACACCGAGAGCGGAGAAAGAGGAGGAGGTGTTTAGACCTGCAGTTATTGATGGTTTTGCATCTTGCAATTGTTAAGGCAGCTAAAATCACTTAAATCACTTCTGCAAAATTTACTGTTTTGATGCCTTTTCTTGACACCCAGCCATCATGGACTTGAACTCAAATAGGCCGGGTTTTTAGTCTTGGAAGTCCAAACCCCTCTGTCAGATTATCGGACTAATATTTGTGTAAGACTTTGCTCAAATAAACATGCCCTTTTTAGTAAGATCAACAATCTAAAACTCAAAGGGATTCAGTTTCATCTCATGTATGACACAGAAAAATATTAATATCTCTTTTATGAGAGACCAATATCAGCAAATGTTGTGAGTTTGATTACAGAGTGACTTTCCCATAATTGATTGATCAAAAGAGATAAGTTTTGTTTGGTTAATTTATTGTTTAGATAGTGTATTGCTCTAGTGGCTGTCTACCACTTAATATCTTGCATTTTAACAATTTTTAATTAACCAATTTGTGCCTTTCATGCATGAATTTATCATAGAAAATCTTTTTTATGTAAAACAAAAAAAACTAGGCACCTGGTGATGGTGAGCATTGGAAATGTAATGGAATACATTGCAGAAAGGCACTAAGGTTCTCTGTGATACTTCAAATATTTGCTCTCCTGTAGATCAGCTTTTCTCATTTGATGTTATCCCTGTTGAACAAACACACATGTTGACATTATGTACTCCTCTGTACTCCTTTGTGTCATTTGTTTGAGGAAGGGACCTCTTTACCTGTGCATGAGGCACATTCAAGTTCAAGGTATTAATGTAGTATCCCTAACCATTCACGGACACATCTCACACATCTGTGTTTTGGAATGATTTCTTAGAAATCATGTAAATCTTAACTAGTTTAATAAAACGTGTTAAAAAAAAACAAGACTACAACATGTTTTGGTCATCACTGCTTCTAACATCGATCAAATTTACTGGAGAATGAGACTTTTTTTTATTTATGTAAAGTCTATCAACTGTTCTGGAAAACAAGAAAAACTTAGACTTCATAGTTTCAATTCTAAACACAAGACATGCAATAGAAATCACAAGAAACCATAACAGTGCTAAACCAGTACTGAGCAGACCTGTTTTATTCCTGAGCTTTATAGCTGAGCTTTGGAGTTACTCAGCAGCTCTTATCACAACTCACACATTAACTTTGTTTTGAAACGCTTTGATAAAAAAGTACCTTGATATTTTCCTCCTTCTTTTCCTTTCTGCCTTCACAATGGTTAACCTTGAACAGTTGCTTCTTCTTCTTAACGATTTAATGGCAGTTTTTAATCATTGCTTCGATCATTCATGCTGACACTACCTACCTTGCTTAAGGCATTATTATTTCTATTTTTTTTTTTTTTTTTTTTTTTTGCTATTTTCATGGTTTTATGAGGGGGGTGGGGGGATGAGGGTGTCTCTTGTGTCTTCTGTGTCCACACATCTTTTTGATCAGACTGAATTGGCAACATTCATATCCGTCTGCAGGTAAACTAAAATTCATCAGGTATGAGAACGAAGTTTCCACAGCACATTACATTGTCTTTTATTTACCTTTATTCCAGGCACGTTTCACATCATGACATCGTCCTCATTTATGTGTCCTTTGCATCAAAAAAGAGGCGATAATTAATCTTGTTATAAAGCGTGTATTGTTTTATTACATATAATAAATATCATATAAGATGCACGTTTCTGGAGGGTTAAAAATTGCTAGAATCCAACATTAAAGTCAGTTAACTGCCAGCAGCTGGACAGGAGGAGGAACTATTGTCTCCTCCCACTGTCTGATGTAATACTGACCTCTAGTGGCCGGAGTGCATGAAAGCAGGACAAAAGGAACCCATACTAACGTTATTATATTATTTACAGTCCACCTATATTCAACATATCAAGGACTCCATGAGAAGAAAAATATCAGTTTTTATAATGTATATTTTATTTATATGCATTTAAATATAGCCTATAGTATGTTTTATAATATTTAGCTGCATTAGGATCATAATTTCCTTCCAGTGAGGAAACCTGATGCAGTTCCCTCTGAGTGCCCTCAAAGGAGAGAAAGTGTAATGCAATGACCTCAGTTGTGCTCTACCAGTGAATCAGGTGCACTAAAATAAAGGAAAGGTGATGCACTACTTTATGGGCTGCTGTTACAGTAGAATAAATGCAATGTGCAATGCAAATGCAATGCAAATGTGCTAATACGCTGATCAGTTGGCCACCGCTGCCTCTAAATGGTTAATTATCCCCTATGTTTTTATTTTTTAGATATGTTGCACAGTACTTATACTTTGAACCTGAGTAATTGACATAAAACTCCAAATAACTTTTCAGTATATTTTTTATAAACAACTTATAGTGAAATATATGGTATAATAATTAACAATATGGTAGTGATATAATTTCGAGGTGAAGTCAAAGTGCACTCGATGACGTGTCGGTGGACTAAAGACCAGGTCGATGCATTTATTTAGTGCATGCATCATAATAAAATGCATGTGTTTACTGTAGTTCATCTCGGACGAAGACGGGGCTTTAAAAACCAAGTTGTGCTGGTTTTTCCATGTATGAATTCAGTGACTTGACTGAACTTGCCCCTGGCTCCACCCTCCGTTAGTCAGCCAGTCTACTACGTGTTGAAACGGGTGCCCTTAACTTACAAGCATCTCAGGGAGAGGAAGGGAAAAAAGGACTCTAACCGGCTGTTATCTGGAGCAGAAGAAGCAGACACACAGCCGACGTAAGTTCGTCAACTTCAAACTCACGACCGGCATCTTTCCTTGGAGAGAAAACAACTCATAAATACCACTTTCCTCTGCCTTTTCCTTCTTGGATTAAGTTCTTCATGGAAACAAATGATATCTGAACCCGCAGAGAGGAGCGGAGTCAGGAGGTGGGTGTCGGATAAAAGCCTGTATGTTTCTGCTCTTGTTCTTTTATGTGCGGATCTCTGCTGCACATTTGTTTAGTTTTGACAAAAGTGGAAAAACTTCCCAATTGTTGCTGCCGCTGCCGGAGATCTGCGTGATCTGAACCTCATTTGAGTTTCAGAGAGAGCTTAAAGGTTTAATCCGGAAAGCAAAGCAGGTTCTTGAGGCCACTCTGTAGTGAACGACAGGATATACAGTCATACATAGACACAAATAAAATAAGTGATAAAATCATGGCGTTAAAAGCCAGAGTGTTGTACGACTTCAGCTCTGAAAACCCAGTGGAGATCTCCATAACAGAGAATGAGCTTGTGACCCTGTACAGCGAGGAGGAGCTGGAGGGCTGGCTGGAGGGGGAGAACAGCAGGGGGGAGGCTGGCCTCTTCCCTGCCTCCTATGTAGAGATCATCAAGGACCACATCCCCTCCAACACCAACAACAATGGCCTCTCCATACCAAAATCTAAAGTCCAGACAGCCATCCACACCTCCTACGCATCCCAGTCTCAGAGAGGACCTGGGGCCGGAAGCGTTGGTAGTGGTGGGGGCAGCTTCCATACCAGCCAAGGCAGTGATGACGACTGGGACGACGAGTGGGACGATAGCTCCCCTGCGACAGACGTACCTCAGGGTTTTGGCAGCACGCCTCCCTTGTACCCGGTGACCTCCTCCTTGCCAGGGCGACGTGAGAGCACCCAGCATCAGCATCAGGCCAAGAGCTCAGCAACAGTGGGGAGGAACCTCAACAGGTTCTCCACCTTCGTCAAGTCCGGAGGAGAGGCCTTCCTCCTTGGGGAGGCCTCTGCTTTTGTGAAAGACGGGGACAGAATCTGTGTGGTGATGGGAAAGCATGGGCCAGAGTGGCAGGACGACCCGTACCCCTTTACATGCACCATTGATGACCCCACCAAGCAGACCAAGTTCAAAGGCATGAAGAGCTACATGTCCTACGGCCTGACCCCAACGCACACCAATACACAAGTCAACCGCAGGTATGGGCTGTCTTCCTCTCTTTCCTCTTCCTCCTCTTCCCTCTGTGAGCTTTCCAAACAGGGCTTTTTTCTTCACCGGATCCCCCAACCCCTGTACACTTAAAATAAATGTTTCAGCGGCTTTTCCTGTGTCCACAATTGTTCCCACAAAATGGTGAAAACAGAGCTGACTATAGCCTTTTGCCCTCTGGACTCCTTAGGAATCTCCGCTTTCCTTTCTGAGATTCCCTCTGCACCTTTCACATTGTTTCCTTGTCAGTAGGACAATCATTTCAAACCAAACACTTACTCCCTTACATTTCATTTTCCTCTTGGTCCTTCTGGGAAAATGTTTTTTTACACTTAGCTCAATTTCACTGCATTTTCCTGACATTTTCCTCACTGTGAAAACTCCCTCATTTCCTTTCTCCAAACCCTCCCCAAAAACCCTCTCACCTGTTCAACCCTCCGTTGTCCCCACAGGTATAAACACTTTGACTGGCTGTACGCTCGGCTCGTGGAGCGTTTCCCCGTCATCTCAGTGCCCCACTTGCCAGAGAAACAGGCCACTGGCCGCTTCGAGGAGGACTTCATCTCCAAGCGGAGGAAGGGACTGATCTGGTGGATGAACCACATGACCAGCCATCCCGTGCTGGCACGTTGCGACGTTTTCCAGCATTTCCTGACATGTGGAGCAGATGAGAAGGCCTGGAAACAGGGCAAGAGAAAGGCAGAGAGGGACGAGCTTGTCGGAGCCAATTTCTTTCTTACAATCAGGTACGAAGCTTGGTTTGTATTTCAGAGATTGTGGGTTTGATTTCGAGATTAGAACTCAACAGATGTATACAGCTGTTTTGTTACGCATGGCCTACGCAGCCAGTCATGAAACAAGTAACTGTTGGAGATGGCCGTGGGTTGCTTTGTAATACAGATTATTGTTATTTCTTGCAGATCCAGTGGACTTGTAAAAATGTTCCACTGATCTAAAACACTAGGTTTACTATGAGAAACTTGCAGTCCAGGGACAAGGGATTTTCTTTCTGGCTTAACTGTGAAGGAATCAGTTATAAAAGGGGCAGCATCTCCACCAAAAGAGCAGGAAACTGCCCAGAGTGCAATGCTGCTAGAAAAAATCCTGTTTTAATAAAGGCCATGTTCCTTACCCTGTTATCTTGAAGAACTATAACCATTGTTCCTTTATTTTTGTCACTATTACTTGCTTAATCTATGTTTGTAGCACTTCATTGAATGTATCAGGTTCCAGCCCATTCTCCGGAGATTGTAAAAGGCCTTCTGGGAAACATAATAAACAGCTGATGTGAAAGCAAAAGAAGTGTCAGATTTTGATAATGAAGATACAACAAAAGCTAAAATGTTAATACTTCCTACAATGTTACAAACCTGTCAATTTTATGTTCTACAGAGGATGGACACTATATATGCACATTTATTCCTATTAAAAACTACCTTGTGGATCCTTGAAAATTGTATTTTATCTTTAATGTATGTCAAAGAGGTATGAATCAAGTTTATGATGTAGGGTGACATCATATTATTATGTCCCACTTTATAGCAGTACGAAGTTACAGTGGAACATATTTGCCCTTTAGCATGAGATTGTTATCAGTTTTCCTTGTTTCATGTGCTGTAAATGAAAGCTTTCCTGACAGGGAGTGTCCGATAGTAAAAATAAGATAAGTTGAACAGAGAAATAATTTGCTCTCATTTCTTTGTGTAATAACAATGATGTAATGCTGGAAGAAAAAGAAATCATGGAGGGATATTTTCAAAATTAAGACCGTAAAGTCTTAAATGACTGTCTTTTTCTTTCGTTCCCCCAGCACGCCTGTTGTCCCCCTGGATCTTCAGGAAGTGGAAAGCAAGATTGAAGGGTTCAAGACCTTCACCAAGAGAATGGATGAGAACAGCGTGATTGTGAACACAACCATTAACGAGTTCGCTCGCAAACAGGCAGCAGGGTTCAAGAAGGAGTACCAGAAAGTCGGACAGTCCTTCAAGCTCTTGGCCCAGGCGTTTGAGCTGGACCAGCAGGCCTACTCAGCGGGCTTAAACAAAGCCATCGCCGAAACGGGCGAGGCCTATGAGGCAATTGGGGAGTATTTTGCAGATCAGCCACGCCAAGATCTGGATCCCATTTCTGATCTGCTGGACCTCTACAGAGGACACTTGGCCAATTTTCCTGACATCATCCATGTGCAGAAAGGTGGGAAACTCTGTGTATTTGTATGTGTGTGTCTTTACCTCAGAAATATTGTTCAAGTCTGAATCAGTAATCATCACAATCAATACCAAACATGTCCTGCTGTGGCGAGCAGTAAAGTTTGAGAAAGGAGTTACTGATAAAAAAATGCATTAAACCCTTCAACTTGCTGACAAGAAATGAAACAGATGCAGGACCTAGCATACTTGTCTTCACAGGAAGGTCAGAGGTCAGGGGTTAGCTTGATCTGGAGCTGGTAGAGAGTAAGAAGCAAGAACTCTTGCTCAAGGATGCCTCTGCAGGGTGGTCAGTTAAATCCAGGGGAGGAGTTGTAACAACATTAGGCCTTTTGCTCTAAGTTTCCTTGATACAGGCTTTATGATCGCTTTTGAAACTAAATTAATTTATTTTTACTTGCATCAAAAGGTTTTCCTGTCCGTAGCCTCCCAATCTATTGATCATCTCAATGTAAGAGCAGACAACACGCAGAGTCCTAGATTCTAACTGTTTCAAACATCTGTTTTCATTTACTGAATTGCAGTGTCAATCTGAACTGAAAACTGAAACCACACTATTGTAACACTGAGTTCTGTGAGAGCCTGTACCCGCTCACTGGAAAACACAAACACACATACACAGTTGCACAGACGTGCACAAAGGGCTTGCAGAGGAGTTAGCTTGTTAGTTCCATGCAGGTTGGGAGGAGGGAGTTGCTCCTGGCACACAAAGTCCTGACGTTTGCCAAAACCTAGAGGCACTGTTTCTATAGTCCGCTGAGCCCTGTTCTCTAGATACAATCACAGCTCCGAACTATGGAAACACAGTCTGAATCCCAATAGTCCTTGTGACTGACAGGATTTCACCTTCTTTCTGATTGACAAATAACACTTTGTTTTATGTCCCTGAAAGAGCCTCTAACATCTGACAACTCTGAAGATTTCTCTTACTTTTGATGCGCTGGGAAATACTGCTCCTGTTAGAGAAGTTTTGACTAATAAGCCTAAATTTAAATGGATTTCTCTCAGTTCCCACGATCTCATGGTAAATTTGTCCTTTTTTGTATGACATGGGAAAACATACAAAGAGTAGCGGATTATGTTGACTCAAACAGGTCAGGGAAACTTGTAATAAATAAAACATGATGAAAACTTCACCTAAATAGTTTTACTAAAAACAGATATGTATTTCAATGTAAAAAAAAAAAAATGACTATACTCATTTTATAGTTTGTTTAGTTTTGTACATTATTATTCCAAAAGTTTTTTACTTGAATCTCATAGAAATATGTTCTTTTTCCAGTTAACAGTGGTTTCATTTTGTTGCCTGTCACTAAAAATATCTGGTATAGGAGACATCTTAACTGAGAGACCGCTAGTGAGAGAAACTATATATTTTCAGTTCGACCCTACAAAACAAATCTTGGACCCCAACCAAATCCTTGTCATTTAGGAAAATAATTATTTGGCATGTGGTTAAAAAATGTCCAAAGGAATCATTGTAATTTATAAAACTTCTTGCAGATTGCATGACCTTCTTGATTGCAAACCACATGACAATCAAACAAAGGTAGTCCTTGATTCAAAATGTATGAAATGTACCTAGCATGTGGTAGATTATGCTATCAGTCCTAACCGACGGATGAAAGCACAAAGTGAGTAATCCTTCACTACTGTCATGGGAAATTTTGTTTTGTCTTATACAACAAATTCCCACCATGTTAAGTCTGCACTACTGTCATAGTTGTGAAATAACTACCTTAAATGAAAGATGGCTGGTTTAGTCACAGTTTCCACAAGCAGAAAATTAGGGGAAGGTGCCTGATTGAGAGAGAGCTGGTGAGAAGTGTTTGCACTAGTGCAAGGTTTTAAGAAATCTGCTTTTTTAAAAAAGATTTTGATCTCTTATTCTGCCTAAATAAACTAGTGGATGCTATTCTTCAGATAGGGCACACAATAAAAACCTGATTACAGCTGTTTCACACCATCTCTGCAGGTCCATATTCCACAAATATATATCTGTTTTAGATAGTGTTGAACTTTTCACCGATATGAACCTTATTACAAAACCGTGTCAACACTGCAGCACAGTTTGGCTAGAAAAACAGCTGATTGGCTCTTACGGTGGATAGATAAGTGACCTAAATGTCCCAGTACTGTATCATCCCAGTCTGATGGTTCTGCATGTGAGGTCCAAAGACTACATCTGACTTGAATGAGCTGAGATTCCTGGGCCTCTTGTCCTGTGTTGCCCTGGGACTGCAGGAATGCAAAATGGAGCGGTCTAAGGATTAGTTTCCCCTCCTCCTCTTTTCTTCTCCCTCTTTTTCTCCTTCCTTCTGGTGATACAGCAAGTTGAAGAGAAGGAGGAGGAAGAAGAGGAGGGGAGGGCTGTGTATATGTTTGTGTGCGTATGTCAGAGGAGGTACAGATAGTTACAGAGCTGAACAACTTTCCCACCAACCGACAGTACAAAAGTTCAGATTACAGCTTCGTAATCGCCTTGGCGGCAAGCAGAGCAAAGTCCTTGTTATTTCAGTTTATTGGCCTTCTTGTGCAGGTATGTGTGTCAAGGAGGTTAGCAAGACTGCCTTGTTAGAGCTTTACTTTGAGTTCCTCTTCATCCATTTTTACATGAGTTATGTCTCTCCAAAACTCCCATCCCCCAAAAAGTTTAGTCACACTAGACACTGACTCACAACTGAGTGTTGGGTGACTGCAAGACAACAAGCAAAAAAAAAAAAAAGAAAAACTATGCAATAACCAGCTAACACTAGCTTGCCCTAGGTGATACTTTCATGCTAGTTGCAACCCGACAAACGTTGTTAGCTCAATGTAGCAAAAGTTTAAAAGTGAAGAATGGCTTTGTATTTGTTAAAATTCACTTTTTTTTTTTTCTTATTTTAGTCACATTTTGGTGCATAGTACAGTGTAAGCTTCAATCTGAGTTTCAAATATGGTACCTGTGGCAAAATTTCTCCAATGCTTCCTCCAGCTAGCCATCTTGAGTGTGAACAGCTCTCCTTATTGGTCAACTTTATGCAACAGTGAAAATGGCGGAGCACAAGATTTGTGATTCTTTACAGATAGATTTTCTTATAGGGGAAGAGAAAGCTCTTTTCAGAGCTTTTGCTTTACCTTTTATATTGAACTACAATATATAATAATAAATAAATAGTAATAAATTAAATATTGTAATACTAGTGTATATTCACATACCTCCAAACCTGTCTGGAGTCTCGTGCTATGTTAAGTTAAGCATCTTTTGGCTCTAGCTTTTAATTAATGGACAAAGATTACAGTAGTTTCAAAATTCTTATCAAACTCTTAGCAAGAGAGCGAATACCATAAAGAAAAGACAAGAAAATAATGGAATAAGGCTGCTAGCATAGAAATATTATTTTAAAAAAACAATATTTCCAGAATGTCCAGATTCAGGGCTGCATTTTTGTGTATTTTTTCTATGATTTTGCATTTGATTTTCTTACTGGAGCTGATCCAATAAATTTTTGTTATAATGTAGCTCTATACTTTGTAAGTTTGCCTCACTATCTAAGCCTTTTCCCTCCTTCCATTGTTGTATTTTTTCCCAGGTGCACTGACTAAGGTGAAAGATTGTCCAAAGCAGGAAGGAGAGCTCCACGAACGCTGCAACATTATTTCCTGCGCCACACTGGCTGAGATCCAGCACTTTCACCGTACACGTGTACGGGACTTCCGATCGCAGATGCAGCACCACCTCCGTCAGCAGATCAGCTTCTTCCAGAAGATCACTGCCAAGCTGGAGGAGGCGCTTCAGAGATATGAGGATGAGTAGTAGGAGGGGGAGAAAACAGATTAGTTGGATTATAAAGGTCTTGAAGAAAGCATTGAGGAGGGAAGCAGAATAGGAGGATTGATAAGTTTGTCCTCTATTAATGGAGAACATCTTACTGTCCTTTAAGAGAGAAAAATACTTAATGTTATGGATCCAGGTTCTAGTACATGTGTTGGAAGAAATATACCACTCTTTTTTAAAGAATATAGGCCACTGGACTTTTGAGTCTTGGATGATCTGGGCGTCTCTGATGAATGTACCAGTAACAGTGATTTTGCTGACGCCCCAGGCACATCTTGCAACTCAGCGGGACTGCGACAATATTGAAAACAGCTGCTCTCAATATGCCTCTCGATTCCCGGTTTCAGGGTCACGTGATCTCTCCATGCCTCCACTGCCTCACCACTTCACAGAAACCCTCCAAACAGGAACACATTAACTCAACAGAAACATAGCGATGAATCTTCTCAAATCACTTAAACTGGATATTTTAATGATTGAACGACTGGACTTTTGAATTTAATGATTTTTTTTTTTCTCTACAAGTGTATGTTTTTACTTGAATGACCTGTTCAGTATTGTTTTAATGGGACCTGACCGCATGCAAGTGAATTTTTTTTTTTTTGGTATGAAAAGAGGATAAGTGTTCTTATACCATGGTATGGGTGAGTACTTAATTCTGATTGGTTGCAGGGTGTCCATAGATTCCTAAGGATGGACACCTACTAAATAGAACTGTTCACTGTTCTAAATTGATGTGCTAGACCGTATCAGCCTGTATCTAAAATGAGTAATAAGCAACAGGGACATAGTACAGCCTCGGTTTTCCGTTAGTTGTAACAAGCTAACATCTAATATCAACCTAATGTTAACCTATTGGGAGAATTTGGCAACTGGTGAGTGGGATGCAGCCTAAGAAAGAGAAATTGAGAGAGAAATAGAAGAAAAAGTGGCAGAAGGAATAACAGTGGGACAAAATTGAATAGAAAATTAGACAACAGTAACTGTGACACAAAAGCGATAAGAAGTACACTGCCCTACTGAACTTACTGATACTTTCTGTCACATTAGCATTCTTTTCACATTCCTTAGGTTATTTAAGTTGCTAATTCAGGTTTCGGCCGACAGTCACATGGCCTGTCACTGGTTTGTAAAAATCTTGACACTGATTTGGGCTGGCTAACAGCAAGCTAGTCTTAGTGTTAAACATACTGTCAAATCATATTTACTGTTTTTCAACTGTACACAATATTATTGACTTTGAATCTTGCTAGCGTAGCATTAGCTTTCTGGCTTGTAGCTGAGCCAAAGGGATCAATGAGCTGAGCAGACTAGAAATTTCTCTCATTGCCAAGCTGTGCCCAAAGTTCTTCTTCTTGTTTACTGGAGTAGAAAACATCATTTCCAGTACATTAGAACTTTATGGGATGGTAATAATAATTGCTTGTAGGCGTTACCAGGAAAACTGGGTTATGGCTTTCAAAACCTTTAGATTCTGATTTTTAAATGCAGGAAAATATAAATAAATGGTTTAATTATTTTTATTTGACAAGTGACTATGGTACAAGCAGGGTAATGCCCTTTAAGGTGCCCATGCATCTCGTTGGGCATCACTTCCCCACATATCCTACTCTGTTTAATCAGTTAAACAGTTTGATTACAGTTTGAGAACTGACCTACTTCTGATGTATAACACCTCTCACAACTTGGATGCTGTCATGTCTTTACTGTATTGTAATTTGATGCCCTTTGGTCTGAATTGTAGTTTATGTGCTGCCAGACAAAAAACAATCATTGATCTCAGACTGATTTTATTTGTTTGATGGACGCTCTGCTTGTTTGGAGAAGCAGCTCCACAGCTCTCTTTCTTTGAATTACTGCAGACCTTGGGCTGTTCAAACCCAAGTCCACATCAGTCTTACTGCTTACCATTAACTGGGGAGATCAGAGGCTCCATAGATGCTTCCTGGCATCAAAGCTTTGAATCAAGATCTTGCCTTTTAAAGCCACTGTGTGTTGACTTTTTATGTGATTATAGCATTTTGAATTCCCTTTGGGGAAAAGTTTTTTATTGCAAAAAATTCAGACAATCTTGGTGAAAAAAAAAAAAAAAATGGAGTCTGTGTGCATTTTGTTTGCCCCAATCTTATACAAGATGTCTCAGTGCTGCTTTTTTTTAATACTATGACTTTAGGGCACCAAAGTGGGAAATTAAAATTCTAATAGTACATATAGCGGCTTTAAGAATGGCTAGAAAACCTGGGGTGACCGTCAAGAGCATCTTGTTCTTATTTAATCAGAAACATGTAAGTCACTATGATGAAACTGTTTCTTAGCACTTCTAATGTAACACAAAAGAACAGCATTTTATTAAATAAATAAAAATTGAATTTATTTCAATCATAAATCTGTATGTTTTGTTTTTTATGCAAAATAGCAATCAGTTTCTCTTTATCTCTTCTGTGTCTTTTAATGAGTTGTTTTATGAATATAACATATAAAGCATTGCATACACCCATTTATAACAATATTTGATTTTTTTTCTATCAATACTAGACACCTGCTCTGTTGTGTTTTTCAAAAAATCTCTATTCTGTGTGTTTTCAGTGCAGTTTTCTCAAAGAGAAACACATTATCTCCTCTTATGTATACAGTTTTGCTTGACTAAGTATTAGTACCTTTTGCCTTTCACCCTGTGAGAAAATGGTACTGTATACCACCAATACCACTAAACTCAAAGCCAAAAAGACTGCACTTGATTACTTAGCATATATCTGAGATTATGTTTATCTATGAACCAAAACCTCACAGAGAAAAAATGTGTTTTCCTCTAGTTCTACACCAATGGAGATACAAGTTAATTTTTTTTTTTTTTTGTATAGTTCTTTAAAGAACAGAGTAGATCTGTTCAGAGGTGGATGGTACTAAGAAAGTAGCAAAGTATGCCACTTTTATTTTGATAGCATTCATATGAAAAGTGCTGATATAAAATGTATTGATATGAAAAAAATAAAGCATTCAAAAAAATAACTGGTACTTACAGTGAGAGTGAATGTGTGTTATTCACTCTTGTTGTCTTTCCAGGACCCACATGCAGGACCTGAAGGATGTGACAAACAATGTTCACTATGAAAACTACCGCAGCAGGAAACTTGCTGCTGTCACCTACAATGGGGTGGACAACAATAAGAACAAGGGACAACTAACAAAGTAAGTTCATCTCTGCAGTATCAACAGCATTGTGTATGTTCATGTTGCTGACACATGACAGACTTTTGATTGTTGAACTGATGGGATCATGTTGCTGATTTGGCTGCCGGTTCTACTGAGGCCCTCTGAGCAGCTCACTTATTGTGTAAACACTGAGGAAGCTACAGGTCAGAGGTCAAAGCTGACCCACAGATTAAAGTTAGCAAGCTGTCGCTCAGGCAGTCCAAACCTTTAAACCCAGCCAGTACTAATCTGTCACTAACTGGCCACCAGTATCATTTGTGTCTAACCTGACAGTACTAACTGAGCCACCATCTGACTCCTAATCCACCGGCTGCAGCTGTCAGTAATCACCAGCATAACCTCACCAGCTAATGCATGGTTCATGGTAGCATGCTAAGTGTCTGTGCATTTGTTTGTTTTTAGACCTGAGACGGCTGATGGCATGTAAGTGTAACTTCACTTCTTTAAAACTTCTCCAAAGCATTTTCACTCCTGTCTCTCACCTTTCTGAGTTCCCCTGACTCGTTGGATTTTTTTTTTTTTCACCTGCATCCCTTTTGAGAAGTACTCTTATATTTGTTTTATTGAAACTTTAAAAACAAAAGTTAAATGCAGCAATCTTGCTTGGTCATAGAGGAGGCAGTTGAACAGTCCCAAAATGTGAAAACTTATATCATAAGCTGGTTTGGCTACTTGCTTCGCAGTGTCACACATTTCTTATTAACCGCTTACTCTGCAGCTTCTGTGCAACTAACGGATCTCACAATATGGTTGCAAATAACCGCAGAGCAAACTCCTTTATTTTTTCTTCTTCTTTTTTAGCATAGCCAGCATCACCACATCACATTTGTACAGTGCCTACATATAATCCACTAAACAGTTCATTCATCTACTTAAATTAGAATGAACCCTTGCCAAATAATTACAAAAAAATATAAATAATTTT